>CP139507.1:155288189-155527874 GCA_021014915.2 Artemisia tridentata subsp. tridentata | reverse complement strand
GTTTGAATAGCCCAACAAAATAAGAAAAACATAAGTTGTTTATTTACTTCTTGGTGTTAATCAGATTACAAAAAAAAGGCATACAGTAATATAAGTGGAGCTTATATGTGAGACTGGCGGAAAGGTAGTTATGGACCATTTGATGAGGTTATTAATTGTCGAAATGGGTAAACAAACAAGCTTATAAAAGTAAACGGGTCAAAATTTGTTTATAACTGAAATGTTAATGTTCTTATGAGTTTGGTGCCTCCATGACGTGTGCCTCCCTAACTTAAAATGAATTTAATTCTAATCCAAATGGATTTAATTCTAATCCTGTAATACCATGTCCGTTATATTTTTAGTTACATCCTCTAATATCATTTAAATCATGTTGGGCAGACTGTAATGGAGAGTTTCGCTAAAATCACCCATCAGAAAACCTATGTGCATAGGTCCACACAACATTACAAATAATGGATAATGGATAATGGCTACATATCTCTAGAGTATGCTGTAAATGGTATATTCTCAGTAAAATCAAATATTTTCAGCTTTGGTGTTTTAGTATTGGAGATTGTGAGCGGGAAGAAAAATTGAGGTTTTGTTGCTGATGATCATCATGATAACCTTCTTGGACATGTAAGTGTCTTGATAATAATCTTTAGTTAATAAAAATGACCTAATTAATTTAATTTCTGTTTTCCATTTGTCTGGACTCATATAGGCATGGAGACTTTACAAAGAAGCCAGATCTATTGAAATTATTGATCCTGCATTAGGCGAGTCATGGCCTGTTTCTGTAAGTGTTGCGGTCAATACACATTGGTCTCTTATGTGTGCAATAGCGAGCAGAAGATAGTCCAAACACACTCTGTGGTTTCCATGTTAGGTGGTGAAGGCTTGTTGCCTTCTCCTAAGTTTATTTATTCAAGGTAGTGAAAACGGCTCCACCTCAACTATTCCTTCACCACCATCAGTTAATGGAGTAACGTTAAGCCTAATAGAAGGTGGATAATAACGAGGTAAAAAGGAAAGAGTATATGGAATGTTTTACTGAATCTGCTGCATCTCTTTAAATTAGTTGGGCATTTGTTGAAAAAAAACAAGAAAAATGTTAGTTATACATTTATGTTATAATGTATATGTAAAAAAGATTTGAATACAATATGAATACAGTTGATATGCATGTTTTATCTATAAATTTAATGGGTACATTTTACTGTTTTTGTCAACTTTTTGACATTAAATAAGAAAATTTTATAATTTTGGCCGTATGTTAACATTGTCAACTTCCCAAAAGATTTGAATCACTTTCTTTTAACTAATTTTTGAAATCATTCTCCATGGTTTTATACAAATGAAAAGTGGTGTAAAATTAAATGTCCAATTTTATCCAATTTTATGATATGTATAGTAGTAAACGATGATCTTTTATGGCCGAGCTTCGTAGCGGATTTACTTTGTAGTAAGCGAAATCTCAAAACTTATATGTCATTTAACATAAAACTACTCTCACGCTTAGTCCCATGTATATAGCTGTGCATTTTTCATTTAGTTTTATTTTTTATTTTTACTTTTAATGGACTACCCGAGTGTTTGACGTTGACGACATATCTTGCCTTTTAAAGAATATCTATCAGTTGGATAAAACGATAAATGCAAGTCACTTATTTTCTTGATACATAATTTCTTTAAAAACCCTGTGATTCCACGGGTTTTATAAGCTTTGTGTTCAAAAAAGGTTTGAAGGTTGTTGTTTCTGATGCGGATGGTAATCTATATAAAAATACTACAAATGTAGTCTACAAAGAAGTTCTTCAATGTTTATGACCATGTTTGAAGAGGTACGTACAAATATACATACGATTTCTTTTGTGACATTTTTTATATTTACATGTATTATCAATCACAAACATTTTTTTACATACACTTTTTTTTACTCTTATTAGGTGCACAAGAAATATTCATTGGCTTATCACTTATTTATCACTCACTACATACATTTGCTTTTCGAGACCATGAAGATTGTAGCCTGCGTGCATGAACGTTTATTATATTAATAGTTACATCCATATTTCTTTATTGTATCATTCACTTATTTCATATTATTCCATCAAAAAACAATACAAAATCTTTACCTTCGTTGTTTTTTCTTGCTTTACTCACACGCTTAATTTCTTGATGCATTCATTCTTCTAAAAACTCATGTAATTCTTAAACTGTATGTGAGTAATTGAGCTCTTATTATCCCTAAATATTGTCTATGTATCTTTACTGACAATAAATTCTAAAAAAGACCATCTTTCATGGGAATGCCATTGCATAAAACTTGACTAACGAGTCCGCGGTCAAGTCATGGTATAGTAGACTTAAGAGATGTGTTTTTTGAAACTTTTAAGGTCCCACACGTTGCGTGCTCCAACATTAAGATAAGTTGTATGGGTACCTAACGGGCTTACATTTGTAAAACAATTGTGACATTTTTTTTAGCATTTACAGGAATAAGTTGTATGGGTATTTACACAGATTACAAAAAAATAATAATAAATATTGTGTGCAATATCGCTCTTTGAGGGAAGCATCAGTCGAGGGTTCTGAAATACTTGTGTTTCACAAGAGTGAAATTGATGGTTTGTTGTCCCTACACCCTACTTTTGGATAGTAAATTAATGGAATACTTTTTTTAAGGTAACTTGTGTTTTATTGTTGTAATATGGTGTATATTTTCATATATTTCATATTTTTTGTATGTATCAGTGTATGCTAGCCTCATAAAAGGTGATGCTCCTTAAATGGGTTTCAATGAAGTTGACTAAAAGTAAGCAACGCAAAAAAGATATTCAGGCGAAGAAATGTTCGTTGACTATGTTTGTTCATGTGAAGCACTGAAGGTGAATATGAGTATTTTTGTGAAGATTACAAACTTTTTAACTAGATCTATTAAACTACAATATTAAATGTATTAGTGCCTCATTAAATCTTTTGTCTTTTTAATTTCTCTCATAATACCGGGGTATTTGATAGCATTTGCATGTAGTTTCATGCATGTCTATGACTGTTTACGACTATTAACCTTTAAGATGGTCTTAACTATCAAGTAAGGGGATTTTTCAGAGTTGAAGCTATGAATTTATGATTATTACTTTATTGGATGCTTGATATGTGCAAACAATTTTTTGTTTACCTCTAAAGATCGTGAGGAAACAATATCGTGTGTTAGTGTCATTTGCCATGGCAATAAAGAAAAGCCAAATACAATCACTTTCAAAAGTTGGTTTGTATTCGCCATGTCCTGTTTTCACACATGGACAATTATACATGGCTCTTTCACGTGTCAAAAGCAAAAAATGTTTGAAGGTTGTTGTTTCTGATGTAGATGGTAATCTATCAAAAACTACTACAAATGTAGTCTATAAAGAGGTTTTTAAGGTCTATGATCAACGTTCAAGAGATATGTACAATATACATATGACATGTTTTATGCCACCAAGATTGAGAATTACACCATTTGATAAACGTTTACCTCTAAAGATCGTGAGGAAACAATATCCCATTTCGGTGTCATTCGCCATGACAATAAACAAGAGCCAAAGGCAATCGCTTTCAAAAGTCGGATTGTATCTACCACGTTCTGTTTTCACACATGGACAGCTATATGTGGCTCTTTTACGTGTCAAAAGCAAAAAAGGTTTGAACGTTGTTTTTTTAGATGCGGATGGTAACCTATCAAAAACTACTATAAATATGGTATATAAAGAAGTTCTTCAAGGTCTATGATCAAACGGTCAATAGGTATGTACATTATACATATTACATGTTTTGTGGTATTTTTCTTATTTACACTTATTATAAATCCCAAACTTCTTTTACTTACATATTTTTTAAACTTATTAGGTGTTCACGTAATGGATCTTTTGTTGAAGTGTTAGAATGGTCACTACATACATTTGCTTCTGAAGACAAACATATTAGAGATGACGAGACAATGAACGTTTATTACACAGATGTTTACAAGCATTGTGTTTTATATTATCAGACACTTATAACTTATTATTCCATTACAAGAAAATTTCATAGCATTTACGTTCGTTTTTCTTTCTTACTTTATTCCCGTACTTATTTTTTTTAATCAAAAACCCTCTAAAATCCCGTGGATTCTACGGGTTTATAAGCTAGTATCATATATATCTAAAGATTAGGCCCTAAAAATAGTGGGGAGTATTAATGACACCAATTAAGAATGTGCCATGTATTTTAGGTCCTAAAAATGAGTGTGGAGTATTAATGACACCGATTAAGAATACCATGTATGCATTCATCCAAGTAATGAGGTGAACAACATGTACGGTACAAACTACTTACAGCTCTACAGAATACAAATCATGAACCTAAATTTAATGTCCAAGTCCAAGACTTTATTTTTTTATCTATTAGAACAAAAAAGAATTAATGAGGAATATCAAGTGATGCGAAATATGAATTGTTAAAAAAGAATTAATGAGGAATATCAAGTGATGCGGAATATGATTTGTTGTTGCGGTTTCGAGTATGAACAATCTCTGCACTTACAACACATAATGATCTCAATACTATAAATAAGAAATGCATTTACAACAAACCACAATCCCATCTCCTCACACATAAACACAAACACTAAAGGATTTCTTGTTTGGTACAACAAACCCGAAACCATAACTATCGTATATCACTTTCAAGATCTATTTTATAGATTTTGAAACCGAGACCCGAAAACAAATCGAGAAGATAACAGATCTCAGTGATGTTTTCCTTTGTATCTCTTATGAGATAACAAGACCTTTAAAGATCTTTCCTGTACGAAAACCAAGCCATCATAGATCCATAAAAGATCAAACGAAAAACTCAGAACACTTACCCGAGACCTCCATATGAGATCTTGAAGACATGTAGTACAACGGTCGTAGTTTGTTTGGTACTCGAAGTTTTATTGTAGAAAAGAACCAACCATGGGAGGGCTACGTTTGATTGGGTTTTATATTCGTGAAATTAAATGGCATGTTTGTGTTAATGGAGCAATAAAGTCGGAAAACATTTTTTTTGAGGTATTAGGTTGGAAAATTTTAGGAGATTGATAATGAGTGTCTGCATCTTGGGAGAGATAATTTTAGATGGAGGCATGTATTTTTGGGTGAGTTATTTTAGGGTTGAATGTGTGTAATGGCAAGAAGCATTTTTTTTGTTAAAAAATAAAAAGAGCTATCATCAAGGTTGCTACTTAATTCGGGCTGCAAGGCGTACGCTCAAGGGGCCCAGTATACTCCAAGATCGGTTGCATCAAAAGAGGAGAGAAGATATTATTGTCACAAAAGCAAACTAAACACGATTCTCTACAAACATCCTCTTTTTGATTGTCCTTTTCTTCCTTCCTAGGACTTGATTGTTGCAGTTAAAAAAATATAATAGTATCATCATATAATGTCGCAATATGACAATATCTTTGCATGTACAAGTTTTAATAGGGCACAGCGGCAGATCAATAAATAAAGTTTATGAAGTTGAATAGGACATGGTTTTGTTAGAAATAACTATTCCTTAAGTTTATAGTTGCAAATGTATATGGTATGAACTCTTTAAGAACCAAAAATGTTCACATTATGTTATATTTTTGAAATGAGAATAAGTTTGTTTAACAACAATTATGCTCATTAAATTGACGTGTGTAATACACAAATTTTGTTATTTATTATTTTGTTATATGTGATGAGGTAGAAAATGCTAATTTAATAAACCATCGTAGAAAAAAATTATAGATTACCTTGGTTATTCATGATTGAATCCCATAACAAGAAATAAAAAAGAAGTTAAAATAATATTACCTTGATTATTCATGATTGAACGTAGAAAAAATTGATCCTAAACATGGACACATCGGTTGGTTTGGATGGATTGTTTAGAGATACTACTCAACATATATCGAATTTACAAATGAGAACGATACATAAATATGCAGGTTGAACTTTTACAACATTAAGAATAGGTTACTTAACTACAAAAACAAGTTATGTGTATTCCATACTTTCTTTCTGTTGGAAAATTTAGTGCACTTGAGGGATCAATTCATACCTGGTAATGGGCTTGGAGGTACGGAGTGTACACCCATCAGGTCCCTGAATACCCTGACTCAAATTAAGTGGTTTGTCATTCTGCTGCTAGTATTATTGATAATGCTGCTGATGTAGAACATTCTGCTGCTAGTGTTATTGATACTGCTGCTAGTACAATAATTGTGCTGCTGGACTGCTAGGCAAAAGATTCTACTGCTAGTACAATTTAGTGTGCTGTTGGGCATAGATTCTGCTGCTGGTAACGCAGGATAGAATTTGGGAAGTTTCAAATTCGTAATTAAGACCATGATCTTCTGGTCTTGTAACCACTGTATCTAGAATTAAGGAAAGTATATGGAGAATATTTGGCCAATATTTTCTCATATTTCCTTGGACTAGGGTTTTGAGTATATCTCTAATATAAATAGAGATAATCACATCGGCATGAAGAGGACACAGAAAACCTAAACACTTGAAAGCAATTCGGTTCTTGATTTGTGCCTAAAACAAGAACATCACTTGGTCTTATCCCATAGAGATATTCGTGTAACCCAGGCATAGGGTCGAATAGTTTCTATTGGAAAGTGATTACACGATTTCAAGTGAATATCCGGTACATTGATTATCTTTACCCTGATCTGGGAACACAACAACAACCAAACATGAACCAACCAACAATCAATAGAAACTATCTTAGTGATAATCAATGGCTACTGCAATGAGGCATATGGCTGCTAACTTTTCCAAACTAGAAAAGTTTGAAGGTGTCGATTTTAGAAGGTGGCAAAAGAAGATGCACTTCTTGTTGTCAAGCATGAATGTGGTGTATGTGTTGACCACATCCATTCCTGAAGATCATGGGGATGATGCTACTATGGAACAGATAAGGAACATGAGCAAATGGGAGAATGATGACTATGTTTGCAGAGGGTTAATCCTCAATGGTATGTCTGATTCTTTGTTTGATCCTTATCAAAATGTTGAATCTTCTCAAGAACTGTGGGATTCCTTGGAAGCCAAATACATGGCCGAGGATGCATCAAGTAAGAAGTTCCTTGTAAGTAATTTTAACAATTACAAAATGGTCGATTCTAGACCTGTCATGGAACAATACAATGAACTTCTTAGTATACTTGGTCGATTCACACAACACAAGATGAACATGGATGAGGCCATTTCAGTCTCTTGTATCATCGATAAATTACCTCCTTCTTGGAAAGATTTCAAGCATATACTAAAGAATAAGAAGGAGGAATTAACTCTTGTTGAGTTGGGTAGTCATTTGCGCATTGAGGAATCACTCAAAGCACATGAAAGTGACAAGCCAAAGAGCAACAATGTTGCTGGTCCATCAGTTGTCAATTTGGTGGAGCATAACAACTCCTCCAGGAACAATGACAACAAGGGCAAACGTAAGCATCAGGATAACACCAAAACTGATCCTAACAAGAAGTCAAAAGCTACTTGTTGGAAGTGTGGTAAATATGGACACTTCAGGAAGGATTGTAAAGGTGTTAAAATTGGCAATAAAACCAATGGATCAGGCACGAATGGATCTGGGAGTGGTAATTCCCTGAAAGGTCAGAATATATTTGATAAGTCTTTTGAGATTTATTATGTTACATATATATCTGATGTGTACTTTGTGTAGGATGATGATGTTGCGTGGTGGGTTGACTCTAGAGCAACAACTCATGTGTGTAAAGATAGAGGCTGGTTCAAGACCTACGAGTCAATGAATGATGGTTCTATTCTTCATATGGGAAATGAGTCAACAGCCCTGGTGCATGGAAGAGGATGTGTGGATTTGAAGTTTAGTTTTGGAAAGATTGTTTCTTTGTTTAATGTTTTACATGTTCCTGTTATTAGGAAAAACTTGGTTTCTAGTAGTATTTTGAATAATTGTGGTTATAAACAAGTTATTGAATCTGATAAGTTTGTTTTGTCTAAACATGGTGTGTTTATTGGCTTTGGTTATTTATGTAATCGTATGTTCAGACTTAATATTGTTCATGATATGGTTAATTCTGCTTTCATGTCGACTTCTAATTTAAATGATTCAACCTTTTAGCATGCTAGACTTGGCCATGTACACTTTAAAAGAATGCAAGATATGTCTAAGGATGGGTTAATCCCAGCATTTGACGTGGACACTGAAAAGTGTAAAACTTGTATGATGAACAAAATAACTAAGAAACCATTTCAAAGTGTAAAACGTGAAACTAAAGTGTTGGAACTGATTCATAGCGACTTATGTGATTTACATGCTACTCTCTCTTTGGGGAATAAGAAATACTTTGTGACTTTTATTGATGATGCTTCTAGGTTTTGTTATGTTTATTTATTACATACTAAGGATGAGGCATTAGATAAATTTAAAGTATTTAAAACTGAGGTTGAATTGCAACAAGAGTCCCTGATCAAGAGATTAAGGACTGATAGGGGAGGTGAGTGCATGGATACTCTGTATTTTCAGTCTGTTGGTATAATCCATGAAACGACTGCTCCCTATACTCCTCAGCAAAATGGTATTTCTGAAAGGAAAAACAGGGTGCTGAAGGAGATGGTTAATTCCATGTTGTCCTATTCTGGGCTGAGTCAAGGGTTCTGGGGTGAAGCTATGTTAACGGCTTGATATTTATTAAATAGAGTTCCCAACAAAAGGAACAAGACAACCCCTTATGAACTCTGGACTAAAAAGAAACCCAACCTGAATTATCTCAGGGTTTGGGGTTGTAGGGCTGTTGTGAAACTCCCTGATCCAAAATTAAAAACTTAGGGTGAAAGAGGCATTGAATGCATCTTTTTTGGATATGCTGAGCATTCCAAGGCATATAGGTTCTATGTTATTGAACCTAATGAATCTGTTTCAATTAACTCAATAATTGAATCAAGGGAAGCCATCTTTGATGAGAATAGATTCTCATTAGTCCCTAGACCAATTCAGAGGATTCCTAATGGAACTAATGATGTTGGTGTATCCGAGATCTCTGATGAGGTCCCTGATGAGGCTGTGGTTCAACAACCTGAACCTGAGCTCAGAATGAGCAAAAGGGTTAGGACTCCAAAGTCATTTGGACCTGAGTTCCAATTATACTTAATTAAAGGAACAAGGGATGAGGTCTCTGACCAACACTCCTATTGCTTTAATGTTGAGGATGATCCCAAAACATTTGATGAAGCAATGAAGTCCCAGGATGCTGCTTTCTGGAAAGAAGCAATAAATGATGAAATGGATTCCATCATGGGCAACAACACTTGGGTGTTGGCTGATCTACCACCTGGTTGCAAATGGATTTTCAAAAGGAAGATGAAGGTAGATGGAACTATTGAAAAGTTCAAGGCTAGACTAGTCATTCAAGGCTTTAAACAAAAGTCAGGGATAGACTATTTTGATACTTATGCCCCTGTAGCTCATATCAGTACCATAAGATTGCTAATTGCCTTGGCATCAATTTACAATGTGATTATTCATCAGATGGATGTGAAAACAACTTTCTTGAATGGTGAATTGGATGAGGAGGTTTATATGAATCAACCTCAAGGCTTCATCATGCCTGGCAATGAAAATAAGGTATGTAAACTGATTAAGTCCTTATATGGATTGAAGCAGGCACCTAAGCAATGGCATCAAAAATTTGATGAAGTGGTTTTGTCTAGTGGTTATTCACTTAACCAATCTGACAAATGTGTATATAGCAAATTTGATGAATCTGGTAAAGGAGTCATCATTTGTCTATATGTTGATGACATGTTGATCTTTGGTACTGACCAAAATCAAGTTTACCTCACAAAGGAATTTTTGTCATCAAGGTTCTCCATGAAGAATATGGGGGAGGCTGATGTTATCCTTGGTATAAGGATTAAACATAAAAGTAACAAAATTTCAATCTCTCAGTCTCATTACATTGAGAAGGTGTTGAGGAAATTTAATTACTTTGATTGTACTCCAGTGAGTACTCCTATGGATACAAGTGAGAAGCTTTTGCCTAATACTGGTAAGGCTGTATCTCAACTTGAGTATTCTAGGGTGATTGGCTGCTTAATGTATGCCATGACTTGTACCAGACCTGATATTGCATTTGTTGTGGGCAAACTAAGCAGGTATACTAGTAACCCTAGTGCTCATCATTGGCAAGCAATTCAGAGGGTACTGAAGTATTTGAAGAGAACTATGGATTATAGTCTCTCATATACTGGTTATCCTTCAGTAGTGGAAGGATACACAGATGCAAGTTGGATCAGGAACACTGAAGACAATTCGTCTACAAGTGGCTGGGTATTCCTACTTGGTGGAGGTGCAATTTCTTGGGCATCCAAGAAGCAAACTTGCATTACCAGCTCAACCATGGAATCTGAATTTGTGGCCTTAGCAGCTGCTGGTAAAGAAGCTGAATGGTTGAAAAACTTGCTTCTTGAGATTCTATTGTGGCCTAAACCTATAGCACCTATTTCTATCCGTTGTGATAGTGCTGCTACATTGGCAAAGGCTTATAGCCAGATGTACAATGGGAAGTCTAGACACTTAGGTGTCAGGCATAGCATGATTCGTGAGCTTATCATGAATGGGGTGGTATCTATAGAGTTTGTTAGATCTCAACATAACTTAGCTGATTACTTGACGAAGGGTTTGGCTAGAGACTTGGTTTTAAAGTCTACTAAAGGGATGGGTTTGAAGTCCAACTTAGTCACTGAATGCTAAGACACCCAACTCCCTCCTGAGGAAACTTGGGAGTTGAGTTCAATGTGGAAAGCTGAACATTCAGTGGACTGGAGCACATGTTTTGTATTACATCCCAAGGTTGTGCTCAGAACCTGCTGAAAAGGACGATGAAGTCTTTACTTCTCAATGGTTATTTTCTTTGGAAAAGTGCTTAGCAGGAGCATGAAGTCTTTACCACCTATGTAAATGTTGAAGTTTTGCCGCTTCTAGAAGCTTTGGACTTTTAGCTTTTACAACATTTATGAATTGGATATGGACACATGGCTTGTATAGTGTCAGGAGCTTTTAAGTGTTTGAAACTTGTGTGTATTTTATCTTCAGGCATTCAAATGGGTTGAAGGGTTCAATTCTTAGAACACCCTGATTCTCGAATATTTGAACGTGTAATGTACTAAGATGAGAATTCAATCTTCAAGATATTTTCATTTATGCACATGTTTGTTTAATGTTTTATTTTCATGCAAAGGAAGTGAACTAAATTTGGGGAGGATTGTTGGAAAATTTAGTGCACTTGAGGGATCAATTCATACCTGGTAATGGGCTTGGAGGTACGGAGTGTACACCCATCAGGTCACTGTTTACCCTGACTCAAATTAAGTGGTTTGTCATTCTGCTGCTAGTATTATTGATAATGCTGCTGATGCAGAACATTCTGCTGCTAGTGTTATTGATACTGCTGCTAGTACAATAATTGTGCTGCTGGACTGCTAGGCAAAAGATTCTATTGCTAGTACAATTTATTGTGCTGTTGAGCATAGATTCTGCTACTGGTAACGCAGGATAGAATTTGTAACTAACTTTGCTCTATTTTGGGAAGTTTCAAATTCGTAATTAAGACCATGATCTTCTGGTCTTGTAACCACTGTATCTAGAATTAAGGAAAGTATATGGAGAATATTTGGCCAATATTTTCTCATATTTCCTTGGACTAGGGTTTTAAGTATATCTCTAATATAAATAGAGATAATCACATCGGCATGAAGAGGACACAGAAAACCTAAACACTTGAAAGCAATTCGGTTCTTGATTTGTGCCTAAAACAAGAACATCACTTGGTCTTATCCCATAGAGATATTCGTGTAACCCAGGCATATGGTCGAATAGTTTCTATTGGAAAGTGATTACACGATTTCAAGTGAATATCCGGTACATTGATTATCTTTACCCTGATCTGGGAACACAACAACAACCAAACGTGAACCAACCAACACTTTCTAGATGAATAATTTTCATTTTTGTTTCATTGATGATATATGAAACGCATGTTTTTGCTGTTAGAAAGTGCTAAAGATTACACTTGGTTTGAGTAAAAAACTAATAAGCTACATTGACATAACAAAGCCCAATTACTTCGTATGGAATATGGGCCATTTAAGACCAATAGTCGATTATGAAACATTAAGCTCAAAACAACTAAAACAAATCCAATACATTACGTATAACTAATTACTTAAGACTTATACTACAAAAAAAAGGAAAATAAAAATCACAATAACAGAAAAATAAGTCTATAAACTTCACCAACAATCTTCATCCCGTGATAACAAACACAAATTACAAACTTATTGAAAAAAAAAAAACACTAATACATTACATATAACTGATTATATAAAACTTATATTACAAACATTGACGCAACCTTGATAAAAAGTATATAAACATCTGCACAAACATTACGTACAAAACACGTAGATATTCAACAAAAAACACAGCCGGTGCATCACACGGGTTTGTAAGGCCTCGTAAAACAAAAACTTGTGCCTGAAAATCGCCCAACATCTTTCAGTTTTTCATTAAAGGTGGTATGTGGTAAATTTTATTTATGGAGACTTTGAAAGTACATAACGATCAAAACTTGATCTAAGTTAATTTTGAGCCAAAACATGCCTTGAAGTCCAAGATCACAAATTACTTTAGTGACTTTTTTACTGATTCATATCTTTACCAGAATAACCGAATCGTCCATAAATAAGAAACATTAAATTACCTAAGGGCGTGTTTGGTTCACAGTATTTTGAGGAATTTGAAGGAAGTTGAAATTAAATTTTCATGTCAATCATGTTTGCTTAAATTTTCATCTGAAACCCCGAACTAATTGGGGTGGGGCTGGTCATGCTAATCGGGTTATGGGGCGGGTTTAGGGCTTAAACAGGGATTTTAATCAGGTTTGGGGCGGGGAGCGGGGAATCCTCACCCGCCCTGCCCTGCCAGAATAATATATACACATATACAAATATATCTATACCTATATAGTATTTTTTTAGTATTTACGTAATAAAAAAAATATTACTTTAATATTTTTAGTTTTTTTATCTTTGTAAGATTGCAAAATTATGATTATATAAACTCATTTAGTGATATATTTTTAAGTTTTAATTTTTGGCGATGTAATTTATCATTATTTATATATAATACTATCGTTGAAAACTTAATAAGGTTTGTTTGTAATTAATTATTAATATATTCTTAATTCTTCAAGTTATTGCTAACGGTCAAAAAATAATAATAAATGTGAAATGGTGTGGCTTTGGTCGAGAATTGCACCCAAAGAGGACACCCCGATAAGATCTCCGATTAATATGGGGCAGGTTTCGGGAAGCAACGCGCCCCGACGAGGCGCTCCGATTAGATCCTCGATAGAGATCGGGGCAGGTTTGGGAGAACTTTGGTAATCGGGTTTGGTGTAACACCCTTAAAATCTGGTACAGTGGAAGACTTAATCAAAGTTTCGTGGTGCTATTGGGATTGGTACACAACGCAAGTATAGTGAAACGGAAATACATCATCCATTAATAAAACATTCTAACCAAATATTTAAAGTTTACAATTATCCCCAAAAGTACGTAAGTAAGCCCAAATAAAACATAACAGTAGGTCCCAACAGTTTATCAGAGTGCCAATTGATCCTTTAACCATGCCCATTTGCCAAGCCTCCAAACAAGTAGCATATCCATATGATCAGCACTAATTACCTGAGAAAACATGCTAAACGGGTCAGCTAACGCTGGTTAGTTCATAGGTTTAAGCAGTATGTAATAGTGGACCTAGTAAGTAATTTGCTACACTGGACTAAGTTAAAAATATAAGTCACATAAACCGGCTCATGAGCCGCACCAAGCACAAGTAATATAGTATCAATATGATAGTGCACAATAACCCTATCTCATATTGACAGTCACAGTAGGGCCCTAGGTATATCTGACCTTAGCCAATCAACAGGTTATAGCAAAGCATAAACAGGTTACATTGCTACACTGGTCTAAGACAAATATCAGTTGCATATATCTAACATTAGCTAGTCAACAAGTTATAGCAAAAAAAAAAAAAAAAAAAAAAAAAGAAAAAAAAAAAAGAAAAAGAAAAAAGAAAAGAAAAGGTAGTAGTAGGTCCGTCAAAACGGTTTTGCATGTTTTCTCACCCCAAAGTTTCAGTAAACAGTTATAAGTAAAGCGGGGCTATGAAACTCCCCGCAGTCCAGTAATGCAATAACACAACAATATCAGGAGCAGGTGTAGCAACCGGCATTTTTAGGGCAATACTTATTTATAAAACTCGAAACCAGTTGCGGCAGACGATGATTTTTCCAATCTTATTTGTGACAACTGGTAAATTTCATGAACATTTTAAGTTACCGCTTTTCGTTTTAAAATAAATATTTTATCACTAGGACTTAGGCTATATTTAGTCCACAACGCTCCAGTACCTTGCTCCTACTCCAGTTCACAATTTTAAACCCTAAAACAATTTCCTTTTCTTTAATTACTTACGATTTTCAATTCAACAAACGCTATTCGCAAATTTAAAAATTTAACACCCGATGTACCCAATTCTCCCAACGATTATTTCTAACATATTTTTATACTTCCTAAGTGATCAACAAAGTTCCAAAAATATTTCCTTACACCTAAAGTAATTTCTTTATTTCTTACGTTTAATTACGTACAACTTTCGTTAATCACCAAATCAACAATCAATACCTATTTTTAACACCCAATACATACAACATATACACTCTTGTATCAAAACTACTCATCTAATCCCATTTTATTCCCCTTTGCCGCCCCCCCCCCTCTTGCCTTATAATTACTTGCTAGACAGCAATAACACCAACATTAATTGGCCTATATTCACCACAAAACATGGAGCCACAAAACACAAAGGAGGCTTGACCAAGTCCATGTCCCCCCTAGCCCCCATTCCGCCCAACATATATAACCTAGCCAATGATTCTTTTTTACCTAACTATTCAAGCTTTGAAAAGCCTTAGTATATATATGTGTTCATATGTATGTAAGTAACTAGTTAAAGACAAAAAAAATATCACTCACTCATCCTACACATACAATTCGACACACACATTTAGGAGCAAGGAGGAGGGAAGCTTGTTGGGTTAAATTCTAGTGTCATTAGGATACTTTAGTAAGGATTTGGAACATTAATCTTGGGGTTAATCAAGTGTCTTAAACTCATATCTCACTAATCTCTTTTGTAAGTAATACTTACATTTGCTAAACTTCATGTTCTTCTTTATGTCATAATGCTAGTCAAGTATATATACTTAGTTATCACTTGGTACATGTTGATAAAGATTCACATTCACAAAGATCTTTTAAAAAAAAGATTATATTTTGAACAAGTTTTTATTTCAAGAAAATTTGTTAGTAAAGATCTCCACAAGAAAATGAAGATGAAAATATTATATATGAATATATATATATATATATATATATATATATATATATATATATATATATATATATATATATATATATATTTAGGATCCGGTTCAAGTGAGAAGGTTTTTATTTTGAGAAGATTGAGAAATCTTCGTTTGAACAAACTGATTCATGTTTTTGATTTGATTCACAAGTAAAACATCATTTTATGGTGAATCGAATCTATAAATTACAAATTTGATTCACAAATTATTGTTAAAATCGAGTTATGATGATGATTCATTAAATTTGTACAGATGATTCAGTATTCTAAATATATCGCAAAATCGAGAGATTTTTAACATTGATTCAAATTTTTTTTACACATTTTGAATTTTTATCACATTAAAATGAGTTTTACGCTTGAAAAACATGAATCAAAGTTAAAAATCTATCGTTTTTGAAAACATTCTCAATCTTCTCAAAATAAAAACCTTCTCAATCGATCCAGATTCTATATATATATATATATATATATATATATATATATATATATATATATATATATATATATATATATATATATATATATATACATTTGTAAACTTGTAGTTTTAAACATTTTTGATGATCATTTACATGGACCTTGGAATATTGTTAAGTTTATGGTTAGGTCACTATTATTATGTTGAGAAGTTGATGGATGAACTAGGACTAGATTTGAAGTGGTTGTTTAGTGGTTAAAATAACTAGAAGATTTGAAAAAATAGTTTGGCATTCTTAAAAATGATTCTGTCCCGTTTTTGGTTAGTATAGAAAAATCAGTAGTGTGGTTACAAGTTTATGCTAGAAATATAGAAAATAGACTCAATAACGAAAACGTAGCCGCTTGAATGAGTTAAAACGGGCTTATAACGAAAAAGATACGCTAGTTTCAATTTTTACGACGGAAACTACATTTTCAGAAAAATTGTGAAGCTGTTAAGAAATTTGAGAGATGAAAACTGAGCTTAAATGGTATCTAGTCTAGCCGAGACCTTAAAAATCTGATAGTATACTTAAATACCTTCACGGGGATAGGTCAAACTTAAGAAACGAAGCTACGACGCAAAAGTTATGGCCTAACGAATGGTTACGTCGACATATACGTTGACAGCTTCTATTTTTGCTATTAGAAGTGCTGTTAGAATTATTGGAAATGGATTTTTGGACCTTTTAGAGTACATTTTGGTTAAAATGATGTAAACGAAAATGGTAGAACCTTATATACACTTGTTAGGCGCGTTAGAGATTTTTGGAATACTTATTAACATGACAACTAAAACTTGATCATGAGATAAACAAGTTATGTTTTTCCAAAAAGGGTGTTTCTAAATAAATGATCAAATTGACGCAACTATATTTTGACGATAAATATTACAACAACATGTACAAGTGATAAAGTAAAGTATGAACTTGCGTGCATGGCCTTGTTTTCGAATCTAAGACATATGTATCATTTAGGTCGCGATTAGAGTTATCGGGCTTAATTTACCGTTTGCCAATTTATCAATCGGAATTTGCTTTTGCCAAGGTGAGTTCTCGTAGCCCCATTTTTAACGTGTTTTACCTTTGGGGTGAAAATGGTACTAAATGCTTTACAAATATTTTCATTTTGTGAACTATTGTTTTACATGATTTTGGACATACGTGTGATGATGCGATTATATGGTGTGACGTGTTTTGTTTTGTGAGATCATGACTGCACAACTGTTAACTCTCTGCGGAGGGCCCTCAGGTTATAGGTTCAGTTGGTGTAACTGTTAACTCTCTGTTGAGAGCCTACGTGTTGATAGATCTATCGGGGTAGCTCCCCACGTGATATTGGTTATGAGTATAATGGACATTATAGGTTCAGTTAGCGCGACACTATTGCTGTTTGGATAACATGCTTGTAATCGGTATTCATGTGCACTATTGTCCTATGTTATATTTCACAGCTCAATGGTTTTACTTTTAAACCTACGACCTCACCAACATTATGTTGACGTTTTCTAGTACCTTTTTCAGGTGATCATTGTTAAAGTATTTGAAGGCACGTTTATTGGGGTCAGGCCATTTGATAATATGATACCATGTTTTCAAGACTATAAGATTTCAAAAGAGACATATTTCACGAGGAATGTTTTGTAAACTAATGTTGTAATAAATGTAAGGTATGAATCTATGAGGTTATGCAATCTGCCTTTCTCAGTTACATCCCGTGTTTTCGCCTTTGACGGGGTATGACAGAATGGTATCAGAGCCAGGTTATAGAGAATGCCGGTTTTTCAAAAATAAAAACCTCAACTATAACCAGATTAAAGTTTTTATAAAACCCCAAACATGGTACGAGTCGATTAGCCCGAGCATTCCATCATTTTTCCTAAATTACGCATAGCCTGATCAACTATGCTTAATCCAGGAGCGATCATGGGATGATGGGGGTAGTTACCTTGCATCATGTTTGGATGGAGTCGGAGTCTAGATCACCTGAAAATGCGTTGGCCTATGTGTGTGCATTTACCTTACGTGTTATGTGTACCAGTGGTAATGCTGCTTGCCTTCTATGTGCTGAAGCTTTTAGCTTCTAGGACAATATATGAGCTTGCAATTGTGTACCTAAGTGCTTTGATTTGATTTGATATTGTGTGACGTGATCCGATATGTTATGATGTGTTTTGAGCTGAGTTGATATGACATGGTTTAATTTGGTTAAGCTAGGGTAATTCCCGTACTATTCCCCATACTTGTGCGTTAGATGTTAGTTATCCTTATACGCAAATAAAACTCATATTACATATTTTGCTAAATATATAGCGATACGTTATTTTGAAAATGTTACCTTGGGTAGACTATTTGGATACGATATTTTGGACACGCTATACAATTTTGAATACTAATTTGAAAGGCCAACATTGGTTTCACTATTTTGAAAACGCATTATATTGATATGCTATTTTGGGACATATTATTTTGGAAACACTATTTTGAGAATTTGTTTATCATCAAAGACGTTAAGCCTTTTAATGACACTTAACTTAATTTCATGACAGTTCTTGTTTGATGAGTTGTGAAATTAAGTTAAGTTCAAATCGTTACTCGGTTTAATGTTATAGATGGCTGATAAATTGGTACTATTTGAACACGATTTTGGGTACAAGATTTTCTGGTATTTCCCTAAGCCGATATGTCACATGCCTTGTCTTCTCACACTACTCCTCTTATTAGCAAGCCTTAACACACCACATTATAAGACGATGAGTCGGCTAACACCATTAGTTGACTTAGGAAGCAAACCACCAATCAAAATGAACACATTAATGGTTTAGTCGTATGATTAGAACCTTGGAGACTACAAGTGAGGTAATAAGACTCATGAGAAGCAGTGACGTTGTTAATTGAGTTGTTTGTGTTGACCATGAAAGCGAGGTTTGTCTTAGTGTTCGCGTTCCGGAGATGGTACTGATTTTGATAATTCGAATTCTGTTTGTCAAAATTTTTGGTGCAAATGAAAGAATTTCTTGCGAACGTTATAAAGGAGGATGAACTGGTAATCCTTGTTAATTGGACTGTGTAATGATGTTTCTTGTAAACAAAATTTGGTTGACAATCAAAACTATTTTAGAATGTTTGAAACAAATTATGATTTCAAACGGTTGGATTATTTTAGAATAAAAATCGTTTCAAATGTTTGTCCAAACGTCATTTTTTTTTAGAAAATCAAAATCTAAACCATATATGAAAAACCGTTATTTCTCAAATTACAAATTTTGCAAACCTATCTTTTCACTTGACTTAGCCATCACAAAATTTCGAACAAAGTTGCGCCAAAATACACTAATGGTCAAAAGTTTATAATGTCTTACTCAAATAAATGTTGTTAACAACTTCAAAGACCATGCCTCCAAGGGGGAACACGTACCATTCATGGACAAACTTCGGGAATAATCATAGTGCTTACATAATATGCGACCTTAGAAGTGAATTGAACACCTCTGTCCAAAACGGTCAGTAGCGATGCGTCGTGCCTTGACGCTATTCCTTCGAAGTGCAACCTTCCTACCATCCCAAAAGATAAGACTCTCGGGTTGATCGAAGCGTGTTAGATTAAACAGTCAGTGTGCAATTACTTAAAGAGACAACATGGTCTTTCAGAGTCTTAGTCACATTGGTACATGACTTCGCTCTTACAATTGGATACAAGAAGTTGCACAGACCATAAGACCTTTGGCTTTCACTTTTAACCAGATCTCTCGATGTAGCATTCACTTGGCAACAATTTTGAGTCGTTATATATTTTAGTTATGCCTAGAGGAATTGAGCACTTAGACATAAGAGTTTTGCCTAATAATGATCTTCGAGCGTTCCAGATCATTGACACCAGGTTTCGCCCATAGACCTTGTGATTCATAAACCGTCGTCCTCAACTATTCGTGCGCACCTGACGACACGTACTTCCCGGATGTTTTCACACCAAGGGTTTTTCCCTTAGAAGCCTTTATTCAGCTGTGAGGCTACTATTGAGCTCTTTCCTCGTTGATTGAACTCTATTGGATTCTACTTCTTCCTTTCGAATGAGTACGTCAACAAATCTTTCCTACATGATAAGGACACCAACATCGAAACTTTTCGCTAACCCCGTTCACACTTTTGCCTGAGTATGATAACCTCCTCACGAAACACGTACATAAGACTCTTGTGATCCGTATGGATAAGACACTGCGTACCATACAAACACCGCCTTTTAGGATATTACTTCGGAAGCACGACTGCCAACTCCTTGTCACGAATGGGATAGTCCTCCCCATTTCCTTCAATTGCCTTGGAACAAATTTCTTCACATTAGAAAGCTTTCATTTTTACTCCGTCAACCTTCGTGGAACATCGGATGTTCCTTCATTCAGAGACACAGCTTTGACGATTTTACTAGCACATATGATTTTCTCCCCTCGACTGTTGGTCAACAACCCCCTTCCAATAGCCACAATAAATTCACTTAACTACATTGTAAATTTATTTCACCAGATTTTCTCCCTATTAATGCCCCTGAGAATACCATCAATGATTTCTTCAGTAATAAAGTCCTCTCCATCCACAAAAGTTTCAGCTAGCGTTCCATTTAATTTCTTCGATCCACGACTCACGCGACGATATTAAGAAGAAATCGCAAAGCATCTTCCTGGCACCAGACATCGGACGGAAGCAAGTATGTTATAAACGAGTAAGATACCAGACAGAACACCGGTGCTACCCTTATTTTTCATCAATCATCTTAAAAGGTCATCCTTTCCTTAGATTATCCAATTTTCTTATCATGATTGATCTTGCCGATAGCGACTCATATCACAGTTCACCCCTTTGACGAATGCCTCGACTCTTGTGAGTCCACAAAGATCGCGATCTTCACAACTCAACTAAGTGGGTGCACTCTCGCGTAAAGCAACTTGGATGGCTACACTAGTATCAAGTGCTCGTACCAAATCTATGACGTGCCATCCTCATACACCATTTTGCATCTGTAGGTCTAAACTTCAACTGACTTGTTCTCATTATTACGGCGTTAGAGGTCTCTACTACTTGTACGGAACCTCTGGAACTACAACTCCTTCAACCATTTTGAATCTGATGAAGGCTGGTTAGATAACGAATGATTCCCCTTTTCTTCAACGGTACCCTTGATATTCTTCGCTAATCCCACTAATTTTAGCCGTAAGTGCCTATTCGTTGTTTTGAGCAGGTCCTTAACTGAGCCAAATCATCGAAGACGTTAAGTTCCTCTTTCTTAATGACTTGATTAGTAGCCTAATCTCGTGACAGTTCTTGTTTGATGAGTTGCAATATTAAGCTAAAATCAAGTTGATACTTAGTTTAAGGTTTCGATGATTTTGCTTGAAGACGTAAAGGCTTATTCCATTGAATTTAGTCACCCGATAGCCCGTCACATTTCATTCAGAAGTAAGAATTTGGACTAAGACGACTTTGGACTAAGACGACATAGATTACAACTTTTAGTAGTATTTACCTTTGTCACATAAGTTACGACCGCAACATTGGATCCCTGATTCGAATTTTAGTGCTCTTGTCATAACTTTGACCTTCGTTAGGTTCTATGTACATGCGCTAGCCCATTTCAGTGAGAGTAGGCGGAATCGTTGATTCTAATATATGTGGCTAGATCGCTCACAGCAGACTAGCAGTTTCGTTAACAGAAATCAGCCAAATGGGTTCACGAGCAACCCATGGATTTAGTGATTAACGTGTGAGGAACCATAAGTAAGGCCTAACTGGTGACCAGCCAATTATCATTTCATAAGATGTCAGCTTGGTGATCTATTTCGCGTTGTGAAAGAGCCAACCAGAACCCTCGATAGAGAAGGGAGGAATTTAGATGAGACAAGATTCTAATTATAAGTCATTAGAACTTAAACTGTGAACACGAGTTACTTGGGAACGTAAGGACAAGGTGAGGATTTAGTACCTACATTTTTGGCAGTGGTGCTAGCTGAATTTTGGGGACAAAATTCCTGTAATGGGGGTGTACTGTAGCAACCGGCATTTTTAGGGCAATACTTATTTATAAAACTTGAAACCAGTTGCGGCAGACGATGATTTTTCCAAACTTATTTGCGACAACTGGTAAATTTCAGGTACATGTTAAGTTACCGCTTTTCGTTTTAAAATAAATATTTTATGACTAGGACTCAGGCTATATTTAGTCCACAACGCTCCAGTACCTTGCTCCTACTCCGGTTTACAATTTTAAACCCTAAAACAATTTCCTTTTCTTTAATTACTTACGATTGTCAATTCAACAAACGATATTCGCAAATTTAAAAATTTAACACCCGATGTACCCAATTCTCCCAACGATTATTTCTAACATATTTTTATACTTCCTAAGTGATTACCAATGTTCCAAAATATTTCCTTACACCTAAAGTAATTTCTTTATTTCTTACCTTTAATTACGTACAACTTTCATTAATCACCAAATCAATAACCAATACCTATTTTTAACACCCAATACATACAACATATACACTCATGTATCAAAACTACTCATCTAATCCCATTTTATTCCCCTTTGTCTCTCCCCCCCTCTCCTTATAATTACTTGCTAGACAAAAATAACACCAACATTTATTAGCCTATATTCACCAACAAACATGGAGCCACAAAACACAAAGGAGGCTTGACCAAGTCCATGTGCCCCCCCCCCCCCCCCAGCCCCCATTTGGCCCAACATATATAACCTAGCCAATGATTCTTTTTGACCTAACTATTCAAGCTTTGAAAAGCCTTAGTATATATATGTGTTCATATGTATGTAAGTAACTAGTTCAAGACAATTAAAAAAAAAAAAAAAAAAAAAAAAAAAAAAAAAAAAAGTCACTCACTCATCCTACACATACAATTCGAAACACACATTTAGGAGCAAGGAGAAGGGAAGCTTGTTGGGTTAAATTCTAGTGTCATTAGAATACTTTAGCAAGGATTTGGAATATTAATCTTGGGGTTAATCAAGTGTCTTACACTCATATCTCACTAATCTCTTTTGTAAGTAATACTTACATTTGCTAAACTTCATGTTCTTCTTTATGTCATAATGCTAGTCAAGTATATATACTTAGTTATCACTTGGTACATGTTGATAAAGATTCACATTCACAAAGATCTTTTAACAAAAGATTATGTTTTGAACAAGTTTTTATTTCAAGAAAATTTGTTAGTAAAGATCTCCACAAGAAAATGAAGATGAAAATATTATATATATATATATATATATATATATATATATATATATATATATATATACACATATATATATATATATATATATATACACACACATTTACATTAGTAAACTTGTAGTTTTAAACATTTTTGATGATCATTTACATGGACCTTGGAATATTGTTAAGTTTATGGTTAGATCACTTTTATTATGTTGAGAAGTTGATGGATGAACTAGGACTAGATTTGAAGTGGTTGTTAAGTGGTTAAAATAACTAGAAGATTTGGAAAAATAGTTTGGCATTCTTAAAAATGATTCTGTCCTGTTTTGGTTAGTACAGAAAAATCAGTAGTGTGGTGACAAATTTATGCTAGAAATATAAAAAATAGACGCAATAACGAAAACATAGCCGCTTGAATGAGTTAAAACGGGCTTATAACGAAAAAGATACGCTAGTTTCAATTTTTACGATGGAAACTACATTTTCAGAAAAATTGTGAAGCTGTTAAGAAATTGGAGAGATGAAAGCTGAGGTTAAATGGTATCTAGACTAGCCGAGACCTTAAAAAATCCGATAGTATACTTAAATACCTTCGCGGGGATAGGTCAAACTTAAGAAACGAAGCTACGACGCAAAAGTTATGGCCTAACGAATGGTTACGTCGACATATACGTTGACAGCTTCTATTTTTGCTATTAAAAGTGCCGTTAGAATTATTGGAAATGGATTTTTGGACCTTTTAGAGTACATTTTGGTTAAAATGATGTAAACGAAAATGGTAGAACCTTATATACACTTGTTAGGCGCGTTAGAGATTTTTGGAATACTTATTAACATGACAACTAAAACTTGATCATGAGATAAACAAGTTATGTTTTTCCAAAAAGGGTGTTTCTAAATAAATGATCAAATTGACGCAACTATATTTTGAAGATAAATATTACAACAACATGTACAAGTGATAAAGTAAAGTATGAACTTGCGTGCATGACCTTGTTTTCGAATCTAAGACATATGTATCATTTAGGTCGCGATTAGAGTTATTGGGCTTAATTTACCGTTTGCCAATTTATCAATCGGAATTTGCTTTTGCCAAGGTGAGTTCTCGTAGCCCCATTTTTAACGTGTTTTACCTTGGGGTGGAAATGGTACTAAATGCTTTACAAATGTTTTCATGCTGTGAACTACTGTTTTACATGATTTTGGATATACGTGTGATGATGCGATTATATGCTGTGACGTGTTTTGTTTTGTGAGATCATGACTGCGCAACTGTTAACTCTCTGCGGAGGGCCCTCAGGTTATAGTTTCAGTTGGTGTAACTGTTAACTCTCTGTTGAGAGCCTACGTGCTGATAGATCTATCGGGGTAGCTCCCCACGTGATATTGGTTATGAGTATGATGGACATTATAGGTTTAGTTGGCGCGACACTATTACTGTTTGGATAACATGCTTGTAATTGGTATTCATGTGCACTATTGTCCTATGTTATATGTTATATTTCACAGCTCAATGGTTTTACTTTTAAACCTACGACCTCACCAACATTATGTTGACGTTTTCTAGTACCATTTTCAGGTGATCATTGTTAAAGTATTTGAAGGCACGTTTATTGGGGTCAGGCCATTTGATAATATGATACCATGTTTTCAAGACTATAAGATTTCAAAAGAGACATATTTCACGAGGAATGTTTTGTTAACTAATGTTGTAATAAATGTAAGGTATGAATCTATGAGGTTATGCAATGTGCCTTTCTCAGTTACATCCCGTGTTTCCGCATTTGATGTTGTGTGACAGCATGATAGCACAATAAACCAAATAGTAGTATAGCACAACAGCAACTAGGACAGCACGGCACAACGGAATCAGCACAACCTAATAATATAAAATTGGTATTAACGTATATCCCAAAAAGTGTAAAAGTTTCCAAAAGTTAACTATTCCCATTCCCAAGTATTATTCCAATTTTGATTCCAAAATATTCTCGTTATATCCGTTTATTAGTGTTTGGTATCATCGTTCATGTAGTGGTGAAAAGACGTTGACTCAAGTGTACAAACGCCAAAATAAGTGACGATGACGAGATCGTCGCGGAAAAACATGACAAAAGTCAGGGTGTGACGACGAAAATGACTCACAAGTATCACGTATAACAAACACACCAAGTAGTTGAAGGATTGGTAGTCGTCGGTTATAATCCCATTATGTTTCATAAACATATTCGTTTTATTTAACAAAAACTCATCATGACTTATTCGTTCGTAGAGCGTTCCATGTCAAGTGATTTAATTAGTTTCTATTCCAACATATATATCAAGTTTGTTGTTGCAATTTCCCAATTAATTCGACTACCAATCAATTCATCATATCAAAAGTCAAGGTCAAATGATTAAGCTGAAAAGCTTAATAAGGTATTCGGATGAATCGTTGGGTCCTTACCGGATATGTTAATTCGGTAAGCCCAACAATTCCTTCGTCTTGCTTATTAATCCAAAGCTAAACCTGCGCATCACAATAAATGATAAGTCTATAGGATGGGTTATGCACTAATAAATTTCCTCCAACGTACTTATCGGGCCCTTTTTGGGCTCTTCATCCCAATAAGTCCGGTAACCATGTCGGTCGAGTTTATTAACGTTTAACTGATCCGTAACTTCAAATAATCCACAACTAATTCCCACAATTTCAATATTAATGTACTAAGGCAAATGTGCCTTGATACGTTCCCGTAACCTCGCGTTTTCCGTTATTTCCTCAACTTATATTATCCAAAACTATATATTGCTTATATTTATTAATTAACAAATCAATTGTTATTTATTAGCCGTTGATATCTTTTCCTTCTTATCTTTGTTTTGTAACACGTCACGAGGTTTGGTAACGATATCGAGTCACATTTCCAATAATTCTCACGGCTATAAGCCGGGTCAAAATAGTCAACAATCCCATGCATCATCAAGTCCAAATAATAACCAAAATTTGGGCATATCGAGGTCGCACCGAGACCACAAGGTCTCGGCTAAAAGTCGTTAGCCATAACGTCACGTTTCAATCCAATGTCCAATAACCGCAAGCAATATATCGTCACAACCAATTCCTCGGCCAACGCTAAACCTAACAGCTCGAGTTTCAAGTCTCATTTAACCATAACAATAATATCAACAATTAATAAAAATCAAATCGGATCAAATTAATAACATGGCCGAGACCAACGGTCTCGACTAGGAACCATACCGTGAACCATCAACAACCAAAAAGGACCAAAAATTAATAAAAACGACTAAACCAATTAATCCAATAAGCTTGAAATAAGCTCGACGTGAGCTTATCTCTCCCGTACGCAAACCAAACAAAACCAAAAATGCTTTCGTGACCAAAGTGATGATACCGACATATTTTTAATAGTTTTTTGCTTGTTAAAATTGTTATCCTCTCGTTATAACCCAAAAAAAATTCGTTAAACCCAAAAACAATCTTGTTTAGCACGAGTTTTTACTTCACACCGTGTCACACAAGCGTGAAACGGTGTGTCTCACCTTGTTGCCTTCGGATCCACACTCTTCACACAAAATAAACCAAAAGGGTGGCGCGTATGGTGGCGGTGGTGATGGATAAGGGCGTGTACACTACGGATCTGTGATGGAGGTGGTGTGGTGATGGTGTTTTGATGTTATTTTTATGGTGGTGGAGGGACAAAACACAAAAAAAAAAAAACACTCGGCCTATTTCTATTACCCTCGATATATACGGATATATGTAAAGGAGTATCAGTTGTGGTGTTTTGAGGTGGTGGTGATGTGGTGGTGTGGTGGTGGCGCGTGGGGTGCTCAGATTTACACGCGTACACCACGGATTTACCGTCAAGGGGGTGAAATAAGGGTGGTTTAAGTGTTACTTTGAAGGTGGAGGTGGCGGTGTTGTGTGGTGATGGTGGCTGTGGGTGGTAATGGTGGCGACTGCAAACTCAAGGGAGGGGAGGGAGTGATTATATTTTTAGGGTTTGGGTAAGCAATGAGGGTGAGTAGGGTTTCTATGGGTTAGTTGTGCCAAAAGTGTCAATACACAAAGTAACGGGGGTGCGAGTGTAACTTACATGTAGGGACCCAACTAGTATATTGGCTATTCTTTTAATGTAATGTTTCTCGGGCTCGTTTAGCGTAGCAAAAATACTCCTGGGACGTTTTAAGTTGTGCCAATATTTTTAAATTCATTTTTTCATAAAAAAAATGACTATAAATACATCTATATTCGTTTAACGTGTCAAAATCAACATTTCTCGTATTATTAGGTTTGACTGTGCCGACTCACGTTGTGCTCAAACTTAAGTTCTAAGGGCACATTTCGCGTATCAAATAACAATATTCCACGTTCAAATCTCGTATAATCTAAACTGTTCTCTAGTTCTCATTTATCATGTTTAATCTTAACACAGTGCTTTAACTAAGTCTAAAAATTACCGGATTGTCACAGCCTCCCAGCCTCAGAAGAAACCCGTCCAGGGTTTCAGTTCAACTTATCCGTTAGGGTTGAAAAGGGGTAAGTATAGTTTCTCTTGATTTCATCCTCACGTTTCCACGTGAGTTCAGGATTATTTCAGGATTTATAACAAGTTCTAAAAACAGGAATGCGACTTGGTTCAAGTCGCTTGGTTTCACGGTTCAGGATTTCAACAGGTTCCTCAACAAAATTCAACGTTCATCAAGCTGGATAAAATTCAGGGATTACGGAGGCAGTTTCTTCTGAAAATGTTTCTTCAGATTACGCACGTCAGGAGTATTGTGAGCTACCGGTCCGTTTCTAGCAAGTATTTTGTAGGGAGCAGTATAGCGAGGATTAAGCTTCCCATGTTTACTAAACGGGCCATACCTTTCCATGGTGATGTCTTAAGCATAACCTTGCCGTCATTTGGAATTCAATAGTTTCACGGTGTTCGCTAGCATAGTTCCTCTGATGATCAGGAGTAATTCGCCTTTCGCTTGCGATATAAACGGTCTATGATTGAGTTCAGGGCTAGTGAGTTGGTTGTATCTAGTTTTGGTTCGTTTGACAGGAAGTCGGCTCTTTCGACCATACGGTCCTTTGTGCGGCACATCCTCAATGCTGGCATGATCACTATAGTCGTGGAAAAATTCGGCCAAAGGCAGGTGTCTCTCCCAGCCTTTTCCGAAATCAATAACGCGGGCTCGGAGCTTATCTTTCGACGTCTGAATGGTTCTCTTATTCGGGCCTTCTGTTTAAGGATGATATGCGGTGCTCATATCGAGGTTCGTCCTCAAGCCGTCGGGAGTAATTCCTAAAAGTTAGACATAAACGACTGTCTCGATTCGGTTTGTTAGGGATCGGCACTCCCTACTGAAAAGCAGTTTCCTTCAAGTATAGATGGGCAAGTGTGTCCATATTATCACTTCAGCTTAAGTTTCTAGAATTTGAGGGGTAAATGGCGAACTGGCAGTCATCCCTAAGGCTCTGAATCTTATCGGTTGCATTCTCTATGTTCAACTAAAGGCGCCGGCAACTACGTTCGCTTTACTGGGATGGTAACAAATTAACCCGCGACACTGTCTCATGTTCAGCTCTTTCTGATCTGGGACATGTTGATGCTCTTATGGTTTGTGTATACTTTACACTTCGTGCCACACAGGTAGTGTCTCCAGGGTTTGAGTTCCAGTACAACTGCACCCAATTCCAACTCATGAGTGGCGTAGTTTTCCTCGTATGTCTCAGGTTGACGAGGGCGTAAGCTGCTTCCTTCCCCATTCGCATCAAAACGACTCACAAACCTTTATGCGACGCATCGCAATTAGCAACAACATCTACACTTCCTTCTGGTATAGCTAGGATAGGCGTACTACACCATTTCTACTTCAAAGTTATAATGCTTCTTCTTCGTTTTCTCCCCAGTTACACTCAACGTCCTCCATATCAATTCGGTTATGACTTTGCTATCTTGGGAAACCTTTGATGAATCTCCGGTAATGCCCAGCAAGTCCTAAGAATTGACGTATCTCAGTCGGAATGGTAGGGGTAACTCAATCCTTAATAGGCTTAATCTTGGTGGGATCTATGTGAATACAATTCACATGACCAAGATATCCCACATTCGAAATCAAATTCGTACTCAAGGAGACTGGCATACAGCTGCTTCTTTTTCTAGCAGTTATAAGGTCACTCTCCAGTGTCTTTCGTGTTCCTCTGTACACTCCCGAGTAGTTTAAGATATTGGGGTTGGATACTATCACAACCCATTCGATTTAGGGTTCACACTTGCGGTTCATGCGGTTCATGAAGGCGACTGGGGCGCCGGTTAACCACTAAGCTTAACTAAGGATTCATTATAGTCACAACGGGTGTAAACGCAGTCTTCGGGATTTTCTCTTCTCGAACCATCTCTGCTGGTGGTATCCTGATCCTGGATCGATCCTCAACTAGTCGCTCAAACCTTGGAGTTGATTAAAAGACTGTCGGTTCTCTATAGAGGGCATCGGTTCTTCACCGTGGTCGGCTCATCGTCATATACTAGGTCTAAGCAGTTTGAGTCTTAACAGGTAAAGGTCTTAAAGCAACTCATACAAAATTTCCGTTGGCTCCTCCATCAAACTATGCAGGTGTATATCGGTTCCTACTAACAGTCGACTAGTCTCAATGGTATACTTACTTCTTAACGTGGAGGGTAGAGTCTGGGAAGTTGTAATACCCAAAAATCTAAAACATGCAAAAAGACCAAATTGCCCTTGTAACTCTAAAATTTTGATTAATAAGTACATAAAGTATCAAATAAATCCCAAACCTTTGGTAATGAGAAACATATAAAGTAAGGTAATTTTTATTACAACATTTTAATATTTTACAATGTACAAAAATACTTGTCACACATAAAATTATTATATGGGCCAAATCATATATGTTTAATTATTTATTTGTATTTAAAATCACTTAAAATTAGGATAATCATCAAAACAAATTAGGAAATGGTACAAAATTAGAGAAATTGATTCCCTAATCAATCTTGGCCGAGATTTATGCATATTTTCCCCCCTTCACACGTTTTCTTGCTCCTTTCCCTTTTATTCATTCGCAAAACCCTAAAAACACCCAAAAACTCCAAATCGGCCACCATAATTTTTCCACAGCCACTTATCATTTTTCCTGAGTTCCTTGGTGCTAGAAGAAGTGTAGAAAAATAGGGGTTCAATTTTTGAAGGCTTGGTTCACTCGGTTTCTTATTTATTTCCATATTACACATTCTTTAACCCTAAAACAAAACCAAAAACTCTCTCTACTCCATACGAATTTTTGGAAGCTGTTTCATATTTTTCCTGAATTCCCTCAAGTCTAAATAAGGTTCTAAAAATGGTGCCATGGTTGCTGGGTCGTTCGTGTGATCAAGGGAGTTTTGTTGGTGTCGATATATCCTAACCGAGGGGATTAATTTGTCCACACCTCATTCGATCAATCTAATAATCATCTGGTATTTTTCTTGTGTTCTTTACATCATATATGATCTATATAAAATAGTATATTCGATCCATGCAAGCTTTTTAGGCTGTTTGGAATTTAACGAAACATAAACCCTAAAACGTATAATAAACCCTAAATCGGCTATGCGAATTTTCTGAGGCTTGTACTTAATTTTTCTGAGTTCTATGATGATCATATAAGTCTGGAAAAATAGCCTTTTGATTTGTGGAAGCTTAAATCATTTGTTCTTGAATTATTGTGTAATCGGATTTTATAAAAAAGGAAAGAAAAATAGAAAACCCTAATGGAACGATTAGGGTTTGGGTTTTTATGATTAAATCTGGTAATTAGTTATGTTTTAATGATTGTGTGATGATTGTTTGATGATTGGTTGAATTTTGGTTAGGGTTTGATAATTTAAAATGTATACCGATTGTGTTTTTAAATCAAAAGGGTGTGTTTTGTAATTTTTAAAACTCGTGGGACATTTTTGTAATTCATTTTAGATCTGGGGTAATGTGAGAAAAATATTATATAAGGGTGTCATGTGTCAATTTTATAATTTAAAGGTTTAAATGGTAATTATATAAATTATTTATATTCGGTTTGTATATAATTAAAATAGAGGGACTAAAAGTGTAAATTCTAAAAACTTAAAGGTGATTCGTATAATATTTGATATAAAGGGATTAATGTGTATTTTTGGATATTTAAATGGCTTAATGAGTAATTATGAATAACTTGTGATTCGAATTATAAGTTTTAAATAATTAAGGGACATGTTTTGTAAATTATGAAACTTGAAGGGGTATTTCGTACCATATCTGATATTGAAGGGTGATTTTGTATTTTGGTAAAATTAAAGGCTTGTTGTGTTAATATAAAGATGTTAAGGATTAAATTGTAATTTAATTAATTATAAGGTTTAATTTGAAATTAAAGTAATTAAAGGGCTTAATTTGTGAAATTGTTGAAACTAAAGGATTAAAATGAATAACTTGTAATATTTGCATTTTGGACTTTAACTTTGGTGTATTTACAATTAAAACCCTAAAATAAGGAAACTTTCTAAAAATGGAAACTTACTAATTTTGGAAACCTGCTATAAATGGAAAGTTACTAAAAATGGAAAGCCGACCTAAAAGAGAAATCTGATTTGAATAAGGTATTGATAATAAGACAATCATGAATGCGTGTAGATTCGCTGAAGATGGAGTTTGCTTCCGGTCTTTATATTCTAGTTGTATTTTCACTTGCGGTATAAGGTACAGATATTCTACCCTTTTTCAGTAAGGGTGTTTTCTCCTCTCATGACTCATTTATCTTGATTCGTTTTAAGATTCCCTAAGCCATTGCTATGTTCCCCTACACTTTGGTTCGTTCGTTTGATTCATTTTGACTTTGATGTTCGATATGACCCTTTTTGCTTTGAGTCTCTATAATGATCCGTTTGATATTCGTTCGTTACCTTGGATATTAGTATTCGTATCACTTGATGCTTCGAAGGTTCATTTGATTTTGGTAACTAGATGTGAAAACCTTTTTTAATTATATCATGGAAATGCTTTGAGGAAAACTTATTTTAAAATGATGTTTATGAAATATACGATACCACTTTTATTTGGAATCTTACTAAACTTTTATGAAAATTACCTTTAAAGACTACTTTTGTGAAAATAGTTAATAAAGATCATTTTTGATGAAAACCATTTGATAAAGATTTCTTTAAATGAACCATTTGATTATGAACCTTTGATCGGTTCGTTTGGATTCGTTTGACTTTGATATTGGATATGAACCCTTTGCCATGAACCTTTGATATTTGGACTTTGACTATGATTCGATGACTTAGACTATTTGAACCTTTGCTATGATTTGGACCTTTGACCTTTGACCCTTCAAGTTTGATACCCGAGCCAAGTTCGTTTCCTAGCCATGAAGGTAACATGGCCGTGTCATTGATGCACCAGTGGCATGACTCACGTGTGGGTGAGTGATTTCTCACACCGTCCCCATATTGTTCGTTGCATGCACATTATATTTATTATGGCCAATATTATTGTTCGGGGGATGTATGGGTTGCAATCCTAGGTTCGTGTCCGTGTTCGTGGACTTAACATGATTTGATATTATATATTGTTCGGTGACTGATGCTGGGTGCAATCCACGTCTTTCACAAAGTTCGGGAGTTAGCTACTCCATTTGAAGAATGAGGACACCCCTCATATTATCTGATTATCTGAGAGGTCTCCCCTCTATATGATTATGAAGACATGGTTACTATATTTGGTTCGTGTTCGGGCTCGTGGTGGATTACTGACCTTCCCTTTTCCCTTTCTTACTTTGTACCTTTGTCTATACCTTATGTTATTCCATTGCACTATACCATATATGTTCGTTTCCTTTTGCTTTCGTTTTCGTTTATATATATCTGTTCACTGGGCTTTTTAAGCTCAGCCGCATTTCTTTTCCTGCGACAGGTTTTTAGTTGGAAGCTGGGTATGAGTGAAGAGTATCTTGGACTTAGAAGACTTGATAGTTATTCTGGATTAGAGTTGATTAGAAGATATTATATTTTTAGAATTTGTATTCGCATTTGTAACCTTGTAAATTTCAGTATTTCTTTTGTAACCTTTGAGAATTCTTGTATTACTTGAAATGTATGCTTTGTTTTGATCTGATATGAAGCCATTCGTGTGACACCTTTACCCTTATCGGGTTGGGGTGTTACAATTATGGTATCAGAGAGACAGGCTGCGATTCGTAATACATTTACCCTTGGCCTGTGTAAGTTAGGACCACTAAGTTTTCCCTGTAGGCGCTCGTAAGACAACTTTTGAAAATTTGCTTTAAGATTACCCTATAGGAACGTAAGTTTTGACCAGTGAGGAATGGGTAGACTATAAGGCATTTGTTTAAGTATCATTGCTTCCGCATCACTCTGATTCGTGCCTTGCTTTTGGTTAGATCCTGTTGATATCACTTTTGGAAATCGAAAGCTTTTGCTTTGCACCACCTAAGATCTGAACCTGATTTAAATCGTGAAGGCCTTGAAATTGCATAATGATTGCCCGACACTGTTTGATCCTTATCTTCAGATTCCTTTTGTTAATCTTTTGATAAAGACCCGCGTTACACTCTGATCCTTTTGTTAATCACTTTGATGCCTATTCGGGCACTCTGAGAACCTCCATGGCGATGATGTACTTGATGTATTCTCTTATTTGTCTCTTGCTTTTGATAAGTACCTATGAATCTTCCGACACTATTTGATTTCGGTTCACCCATCTCTGTCCCTATGAGAAGTCTTGTGGCGTTTAACCACGAGTATAAGAATGTTTTTTTTCCTCTCACTTTTGAACGATAAGTTTTGCTATGCTGATATGTTAATCTTTGGATAGTTAACTTCGGTTTTATTCTGATAAGGAATTGATTGATCGATCACTCAAATACTGACAACTACCTTTCTATGTCTCATCTTTGACGTTTACAACAATTTTGAACTCCCTACCATGATTACCGATTGTTAAAACCTTTGCTATCACTATTACTCTGGAGACTCGTATGTTACTTTCGCGGCTATGAAGTTTTCCTGGAACCCATTTCGTACCCCAATAAATGAATCTTACCTTGAGAGGTATTTGGCACCCTGAGTTTTCTGAATATGATTCGTGACTGAACCACATGTTTTTCCACCGAAGTGTGAAGTAGGATTTGACATGATACCGAGAGATTGTCTAGTCACTAATCGAAGGTGTCTTTCAGATGTGTTCGGGATCATATAAATTGATTCGAGCAACCGGGAAGAACAGCAACCGAAGACCAGGAAGTGAGTTTACTTGAGTGTATTTCCTGGGCGTGTTTTAGTTCGTTCGTGATAAAGAAGGATGGTGACTGGAGATATGTATTGATTACAGGAAGCTGAACCGTAATACTGTTAGGAGCCAATATTCATCCACCCTGAAACGACTATGTATTTGTTTAATTTCGGAGCGCGAAGTTTCCTTCTGATGAATTGATGTTATTCTTGAAATCACTTCCATATTCGTAACGACTGCTATGACAGTTAGTGACGCTAATAGTATTAGCTAAAGCTGTGACTGTTTCGTGAATTTGATAAATAGTGTTTTCTCGTAAGTACTTGGGCAAATGGTCATTGTATGACTTAATAGTATGTTCGGAAACGAGGAAGAGCATGAAAATCATCTTTGCACTTTGCTAGGAAATTCGTCGATCGTTTGTGCATTTTGAGAGATTGATATTTGTAAAGACAACGATGTCCTTATTTGAGGATACCTCTTTAAACCCCGCAAGTTTTGAAAACTATCACCAATTGGTCAAGACCGATAGATGAACGGAGAACTGAAACCTTTTGAACCTTGCAGAAGAATTTTGGAAGATGTTTGCAACTGATGATACCACGGAGAAATTTCGTGAACAGAGAGAAACAACTTAGTTTGATTGAGAATGGAGTTTTGGAAAAGCTGAAATAGAGATTAGCTTCCATATCTTCGGGCGGAACGAATTTTGGGGCATTCCAGAAAGAGACTCGATTATACTCCCTTACAGCACAGAAGGTTTTTCGTATGCATCAGGACAACTAGAAACATATCAGAAGAATTATTTCACTGCCTGACCTGGAGTTGACAACAACGGCGGCTACCCTGAAGAGTGAAGACATTCCTTACAAGGCAGAAGTGTTGGCGATGCAGAAGAAGAAATTCTAGTCAAGATGGCGAACCTGGAGCTGATGAAGACATGCGGTCTCACTTCCCTATTCATCTTGGTTGTACTAAGATGAATTGAGAGCGGAAGCAGACTGGATAATGAAGAGATTTAAAGATCGTGCCAGAAATCCACATTACTCCATCACATTCCAAGAAGAACTGCAGGAGGCTCGACGAACCAGACACAAGTTCCCGATCTTGGTTTCACTTCCCGAATGATGGACAACGAAGACAGATTAACCGGACTTGAAGAGATTGGACGTGTTGAACGAACGAAAATTTGAAACAGACCATTTATGTTTGGAAGAATTGATTCTATAAAGGCCGAAGTTCTTGGCGACTAACTTTTATTTCCGTTGACCCTCTTAAATTTCGTTAAATAGTAATAAGATCCTCTTATGATTTAAGTTTCCTAGAAGCATTTCAGTTCGTGTTCATTTTTCGTATGTTCGGTGATGGCTTTGTTTGAGAGATTTTGGCGAGTTGTGGAAGATATGATGCTTATGACGGCGTGCCTCAATTCTGCTAGGCAATCTTGGATTTTGATACTCTTGCGAATAGTTTTGTTTTCCCTCTTGACTATGGTATTCAATTTTGGTTGACCTCTGAGACTGTAGAAGTACTAGGTGGATTAAGATAGGTGGTTTTGATTACGACTTGAGATAAAGTATGACCATCATGAGGGCATATTTATATGATTCCGGTATTATGACGTCTGGCCAATGTGATAATACTTACATCATATAACGTGCACTTGTTGTGGGCATAGGATATCCTGGGGAGTACCTAAGAAGTTTAGAATTTGATCTCCGTTGGATTGCCTGTGATTAGTGAGACTTTAAGTTCATTCTACCTATGCGTTTACTCTGTTTTCATTCGTTAGATATCGGGATGACTGTGGACTCCCGTTTTGCAATCCATTGACCTCAGTTATAAATCTTGAACTCTTTGCAGAGCTCTCTACTGTTGAAACAGTTAATTTGATTTGAAATCTTGTTCGTATTCCATATGAGCTATCTTAAGATTCACCTATCGTCCATTTGATGTTGCATGGACCTTTTGTTCTGAATCAACCTGATTTTGTCTCCTTTTGAGAAATTTGAACTAACCTCGTTTTGATTTGAGTCATGAGAAACTATTTGGTCTGAAGACCTTTTTGGAAGGACCGCCCCGGGCATGAGAATATTTGTGACGATCTTTTGCGACTTGCTACGACTTCGTTTAGCTTTGCGACTTCAATTTTCGAGGACGAAATTTTTTTTTAGAGGGGAAGAAGTTGTAATACCCAAAAATCTAAAACATGCAAAAAGACCAAATTGCCCTTGTAACTTTAAAATTTTGATTAATAAGTACATAAAGTATCAAATAAATCCCAAACCTTTGGTAATGAGCAACATATAAAGTAAGGTAATTTTTATTACAACATTTTAATATTTTACAATGTACAAAAATACTTGTCACACATAAAATTATTATATGGGCCAAATCATATATGTTTAATTATTTATTTGTATTTAAAATCACTTAAAATTAGGATAATCATCAAAACAAATTAGGAAATGGTACAAAATCAGAGAAATTGATTCCCTAATCAATCTTGGCCGAGATTTATGCATATGTTCCCCCCTTCACACGTTTTCTTGCTCCTTTCCCTTTTATTCATTCGCAAAACCCTAAAAAAACCCAAAAACTCCAAAATCGGCCACCATAATTTTTCCACAGCCACTTATCATTTTTCCTGAGTTCCTTGGTGCTAGAAGAAGTGTAGAAAAATAGGGGTTCAATTTTTGAAGGCTTGGTTCACTCGGTTTCTTATTTATTTCCATATTACACATTCTTTAACCCTAAAACAAAACCAAAAACTCTCTCTACTCCGTATGAATTTTGGAAGCTGTTTCATATTTTCCCTGAATTCCCTCAAGTCTAAAAAGGTTCGAAAAATGGTTCCATGGTTGCTGGGTCATTCGTGTGATCAAGGGAGTTTTGTTGGTGTCGATATATCCTAACCGAGGGGATTAATTTGCCCACACCTCATTCGATCAATCTAATAATCATCTGGTATTTTTCTTGTGTTCTTTACATCATATATGATCTATATAAAATAGTATATTCGATCCATGCAAGCTTTTTAGGCTGTTTGGAATTTAACGAAACATAAACCCTAAAACGTATAATAAACCCTAAATCAGCTATGCGAATTTTATGAGGCTTGTACTTAATTTTTCTGAGTTCTATGATGATCATATAAGTCTGGAAAAATAGCCTTTTGATTTGTGGAAGCTTAAATTATTTGTTCTTGAATTATTGTGTAATCGGATTTTATAAAAAAGGAAAGAAAAATATAAAACCCTAATGGAACGATTAGGGTTTAGGTTTTTATGATTAAATCTAGTAATTAGTTATGTTTTAATGATTGTGTAATGATTGTTTGATGATTGGTTGAATTTTGGTTAGGGTTTGATAATTTAAAATGTATACTGATTGTGTTTTTAAATCAAAAGGGTGTGTTTTGTAATTTTTAAAACTTGTGGGACATTTTTGTAATTCATTTTAGATCTGGGGTAATGTGAGAAAAATATTATATAAGGGTGTCATGTGTCAATTTTATAATTTAAAGGTTTAAATGGTAATTATATAAATTATTTATATTCGGTTTGTATATAATTAAAATAGAGGGACTAAAAGTATAAATTCTGGAAACTTAAAGGTGATTCGTATAATATTTGATATAAAGGGATTAATGTGTATTTTTGGATATTTAAATGGCTTAATGAGTAATTATGAATAACTTGTGATTCGAATTATAAGTTTTAAATAATTAAGGGACTTGTTTTGTAAATTATGAAACTTGAAGGGGTATTTCGTACCATATCTGATATTGAAGGGTGATTCTGTATTTTGGTAAAATTAAAGGCTTGTTGTGTTAATATAAAGATGTTAAGGATTAAATTGTAATTTAATTAATTATAAGGTTTAATTTGTAATTAAAGTAATTAAAGGGCTTAATTTGTGAAATTGTTGAAACTAAAGGATTAAAATGAATAACTTGTAATATTTGCATTTTGGACTTTAACTTTGGTGTATTTACAATTAAAACCCTAAAATAAGGAAACTTTCTAAAAATGGAAACTTACTAATTTTGGAAACCTGCTATAAATGGAAAGTTACTAAAAATGGAAAGCCGACCTAAAAGAGAAATCTGATTTGAATAAGGTATTGATAATAAGAAAATCATGAATGCGTGTAGATTCGCTGAAGATGGAGTTTGCTTCCGGTCTTTATATTCTAGTTGTATTTTCACTTGCGGTATAAGGTACAGATATTCTACCCTTTTTCAGTAAGGGTGTTTTCTCCTCTCATGACTCATTTATCTTGATTCGTTTTAAGATTCCCTAAGCCATTGCTATGTTCCCCTACACTTTGGTTCGTTCGTTTGATTCATTTTGACTTTGATGTTCGATATGACCCTTTTTGCTTTGAGTCTCTATAATGATCCGTTTGATATTCGTTCGTTACCTTGGATATTAGTATTCGTATCACTTGATGCTTCGAAGGTTCATTTGATTTTGGTAACTAGATATGAAAACCTTTTTTAATTATATCATGGAAATGCTTTGAGGAAAACTTATTTTAAAATGATGTTTATGAAATATGCGATACCACTTTTATTTGGAATCTTACTAAACTTTTATGAAAATTACTTTTAAAGACTACTTTTGTGAAAATAGTTAATAAATATCATTTTTGATGAAAACCATTTGATAAAGATTTCTTTAAATGAACCATTTGATTATGAACCTTTGATCGGTTCGTTTGGATTCGTTTGACTTTGTTATTGGATATGAACCCTTTGCCATGAACCTTTGATATTTGGACTTTGACTATGATTCGATGACTTAGACTATTTGAACCTTTGCTATGATTTGGACCTTTGACCTTTGACCCTTCAAGTTTGATACCCGAGCCAAGTTCGTTTCCTAGCCATGAAGGTAACATGGCCGTGTCATTGATGCACCAGTGGCATGACTCACGTGTGGGTGAGTGATTTCTCACACCGTCCCCATATTGTTCGTTGCATGCACATTATATTTATTATGGCCAATATTATTGTTCGGGGGATGTATGGGTTGCAATCCTAGGTTCGTGTCCGTGTTCGTGGACTTAACATGATTTGATATTATATATTGTTCGGTGACTGATGCTGGGTGCAATCCACGTCTTTCACAAAGTTCGGGAGTTAGCTACTCCATTTGAAGAATGAGGACACCCCTCATATTATCTGATTATCTGAGAGGTCTCCCCTCTATATGATTATGAAGACATGGTTACTATATTTGGTTCGTGTTCGGGCTCGTGGTGGATTACTGACCTTCCCTTTTCCCTTTCTTACTTTGTACCTTTGTCTATACCTTATGTTATTCCATTGCACTATACCATATATGTTCGTTTCCTTTTGCTTTCGTTTTCGTTTATATATATCTGTTCACTGGGCCTTTTAAGCTCAGCCGCATTTCTTTTCCTGCGGCAGGTTTTTAGTTGGAAGCTGGGTATGAGTGAAGAGTATCTTGGACTTAGAAGACTTGATAGTTATTCTGGATTAGAGTTGATTAGAAGATATTATATTTTTAGAATTTGTATTCGCATTTGTAACCTTGTAAATTTCAGTATTTCTTTTGTAACCTTTGAGAATTCTTGTATTACTTGAAATGTATGCTTTTTTTTTTATCTGATATGAAGCCATTCGTGTGACACCTTTACCCTTATCGGGTTGGGGTGTTACAATTATGGTATCAGAGAGACAGGCTGCGATTCGTAATACATTTACCCTTGGCCTGTGTAAGTTAGGACCACTAAGTTTTCCCTGTAGGCGCTCGTAAGACAACTTTTGAAAATTTGCTTTAAGATTACCCTATAGGAACGTAAGTTTTGACCAGTGAGGAATGGGTAGACTATAAGGCATTTGTTTAAGTATCATTGCTTCCGCATCACTCTGATTCGTGCCTTGCTTTTGGTTAGATCCTGTTGACATCACTTTTGGAAATCGAAAGCTTTTGCTTTGCACCACCTAAGATCTGAACCTGATTTAAATCGTGAAGGCCTTGAAATTGCATAATGATTGCCCGACACTGTTTGATCCTTATCTTCAGATTCCTTTTGTTAATCTTTTGATAAAGACCCGCGTTACAGTCTGATCCTTTTGTTAATCACTTTGATGCCTATTCGGGCACTCTGAGAACCTCCATGGCGATGATGTACTTGATGTATTCTCTTATTTGTCTCTTGCTTTTGATAAGTACCTATGAATCTTCCGACACTATTTGGTTAATTTCGGGTCAATATTCATCCACCCTGAAATGACTATGTATTTGTTTAATTTCGGGTCCAGCGGAAGCATACATGTCGCCGGGGTGTTACTCAATTGGTACCACAACACAAGTACAAAGAACGGTTTTTACCTCAATCATTTAGTATAAAATTTATTAACAAAAGTGTTAAATTTACATTATTATAAAGTGGTGCGGAATTAGGCCCTTAAGTGAGTTAAGCGGTCCCAAATGTTTATTAGAGTATCTTGATCCTATAACCATGCCATGCCATGCCAAAAGCCGCCATAGGTGAGCTAACACTTTGAGAACCTGAAAATACATGCTAAAACGGGTCAACACGAGGTTGGTGAGTTCATAGGTTTAGTTTAAATGTAAAGCATTGGAATAAAGATTTCCTAGCAAAGGCATTGTAAATCCACTTAGTCCCAAGTCCCGCCCATACAAGACTTGCAACCTGTGTGTTTACAGCCCACTGCCAAATAAGTATAGGTTCTGGTAAACAAAAATAATATGTGGACCACAAGAATTCAAAGACCAATATATTCCAAATATAGAAAAGGGTTATCGTCGTATTAAGTTCGTGACACGGAAGCCTTAATAGTTATGGTTTGGGCATACTTTTGACATAACAGTCAAGTGGGGAAACCTCCCGGACACCCAAAGTTTCTGGTAGATGTCCACCTAGGACATCCAAGGTTCCTCAAATGATTATGCGTCCGTTTGACATCATAGTCAGGTGGGGAACACCACCCGGACGGGGAGTTCAATCCCAATAGATCTATTCACAACATTCGCGCTTAACGGTTCATAACAGATAAACACATAATACTTTCGAGTAACTGATCAAGTGTTTTAACCAATCAGTAATGTTTGAGAAAATGATTCATGTTTCAAGTAAAATGAGCATAGAGTTTAAATATAAACGAGCATGTATTATCCCCCAAAACGGTTATAAAACAAGTAAAAGTAGGGGCCATGAACTCACCTTGGAAATAAGCTGTCTGAAACGATAAGTCGAGTAGCAATAGTGTGTGGCACTGACACGTGACAGTGGGTTATGCTCTGTGTGTGTCAAGCAAGAATTAGAAAACTAGAGCAAGTTTTACAACCCAAGTTATCTTATAACCCAAAACTCTTTTTCTTCCTTTTCTTTTTGTGCTACTGTCGAAGATGAGAGAGCAAAATGAAAGAGTTTTTGTGCTTGTTTTTGTAGTGAAAGTGAGATAGATGTTGTATTACTTAATTAGAGGATTAGGGTACAGATCTGAGAGGTTGACAAAGGTTGAAGAGGGGTCCCCTTTGCTCTCTTATTTCTGCCAAAGTATGGGGATTTGAAGTGGAAGAAAACCATGGTAGTTGACTAACCATTGGACACTAGGTTTACATGTTGGGAGTTGATGGCTAGGAGGGGACATGAATGACTTGTGGTACTTTACCTCAACATACTACTCATAATCCTAGGTTGTTTGAAGATAAACAATGGGTTTGGGATGGTTTTGTGTTGCTGTCGAGGAGGTAGGCAGAAAGAAGGACAAAAGATGCCTTTCATGTGTCTTTTAATAACATTTGCAAGTTGGTTAAGAGGTTTGTCCAAAATCTAATAAGATCAAATGCCATATTGTGGTAAAATGCGCACAATATTGTGTGCAATACGAGTAATATGGGCGGCATTCAAAGAAAAAGAGGGGGAAAATAAGTTTTTGATTTTTACGGAATGTATTCCTTGTCCCGTTGAGTTTAAATGTGAGTCGCGGTGGCCCGGTTTGACATTACAAGTGAAAATGTATAAAATACATTTTTTAGGAGTGTTTTTTATAAAAGTGATATAGAAAATTTATATGGACTCGACATGAGTTTATTTAATTATTACCATAACGATCGTAATTAAATAAAAAAAAAGGAATTGTCTCAGGGATTAAAATTTTGAACCGGAGTAGAAGCAAGGTATTTGGGATGATGTGGACTAAATGTAGTCTAAATTCATAGTGCTCAAGAGGGTTGTTCCTATTTTTAGGTTTATTTAACTAAATAGTTACACGTAAAAAGTGTTCTTATAAAATTTCAAAGTTGTAATTTGGAGTTTGAAAATAAATGTTGACGTGGAAAATTATGGGTTGCTACAGTCTACTCCCGTTTAAAGAATTCTGTCCCTGAATTCAGCTCGTTCATTCTACAGACGTATGTCCTCGCTTTAAATGATCTTAGGATTTCCTTGAGAATTTCGGCGAACCTTAACGATAGAAATTCGACTTTGTTGGCTTGTAACGTGATACGAAATGGGACTAGTTTTTCAAGACAAGGTTGAGTTAAAGGTAGTGAAATAGGAAATGTAATGAACGAGGTTTGTCGCATTACGGTGTTAAAAGATAAAACATCCATTAGATAGGAATTCGTGATAGTACATGAAACTTATATGATAGAACTTAAAGTGAAACACAAAAGAAATACAACACTAGAGAGTTTAGGCTTTGGTTTTCTTGTTCCTTAGCTCTAGGCAGTCCTTTCTGAGGTGTCCAAAGTTTCCACGTTTGAAGCAACTCCCCAGGATCCTCTGATTTGCAGGCCTCCTACAGTCCTTGGTCTGGTGACCACGTTTCTTGCATAACCCACACGGTTCACTGCAGTGACCTAGGTGATGGAGATTGCATGCGTTGCAGTAGGGTAAATTTCCAGTATATCTTTTCTTGGTGCGTGGTCCTGCAGTATAAACTCTAACCACTTTTTGTCCTTTGTTTGGTTGTCGAACTTGATCGTTTCCTTGGTTGTCATTCTTTTTCCTCCTGTTTTTGTTATTGCCATGGTTGTCGTTATTATCTTCTCGAGCATTCATTGCTTGAACAGCTTGGTCCATCAGACTGTGGGATATTCGAATTGTCTCTTCGAGAGTGTTGGGTTTTGATGAGGTAACATTACCCTGAATACTTGGTGGATGTCCCCAGATGTATCTTTCGATCCTCTTACGAGTAGTGGAAACCATCTCCGGGCAAAGAGTTTCCAGTTCATGGTATCGCTCAGTATAAGCTGCGATGTCGACTCCCTTCACAGTTAGGTTCCAAAACTCTTCTTCCATCTTTTGAATCTCATTTCTTGGACAATACTCCGCTTTTATCATTTCCTTGAAATCAGCCCAAGGTATTTCGAAGGCAACATCCAGTCCTACTGAATGAGCATAAGTATTCCACCAAGATAAGGCACCATCCAGCAAGGTACCCATAGCATATTTCACCTTATAGTCTTCCGCGCAGTTACACCTGCAGAAAACTGACTCCAACTTCTCTAACCATCTAACTAAACCGACAGCCCCTTCTTTGCCTCTGAAATGCTGAGGCTGGCAGTACATAAATTCCTTGTAAGTACAGCCACGAGCCACAGTTTTATCCCTGGTCTCCGTTCCATTGGCTTCTCTGCCACTACTACTATTGCGGAGGGTCTCGTATTCAGCCATAGCAGCGGCAACTTGCTGAGCAACGAGTCTATTGATAGCAGCTGCACTCATACTTTTTTTCTTTGGTGGCATTCTCTTCAAAACAAGAAAAGAAGAGTGAGGCGTAATAAAGACGTTTCCTAAAAGTAGGTGCTCTAAAGTGGCTTGTCGTAAGATCGAAAACTCGAGGTCGTGTTATGATTAGCCGGCGTGCTTCTAGGCGGTGGTTCACGAGGTGACATAGATGTTCTAAATTATGGGACGAGTGTTCAAATTAGCCGTCAGAAATGGTGAGTAAGGTAATCGGGAAATTGGTAGACTGTAGCGGGTTTTAAGGTCGCGTAAAACGATATTACGTATGATTGTGAAAATTTTCATAGATAATATGTATTAATCACGATATCTTGGGATCGTTTAAAGGTCCTTCAAAAGGTATGAGGGTTCATTTAAAAGAAAAGTACTGTGACGAGAAAGTATTGTGGTGTTAAGGTGTTGGATGTAGATGTGAATGTTCATGCGGCGATTGTATACACACACAGAAATTTTTGGAACCTTTAGGAATCGAGTAGAGAATCAATCTGGACATAATGCTATTATAACTACTCCCAGTATTGCAAAATTCATCACTAAGTAGGACATAGGTGGTCAGGCTATGTCCCACTATCCCTGGTCGAATATAGATGACCAGTCTATATTCCACCGAGGTTCAATGAATTTTGAAATACTCAGCTTAGTTATACAAATAATATGTCCTTAACATTTAAAGGACGTTTTTGAAAGACTAAGGCAAGTGACCAAACTCGAGGTCTGATGATGAGATTACGTATGGAAAGGTGTAACGCTGTGACATATACGATACATGAGCATGCTTAAATGGAAGATAGTTACAGTAATCAATTAGAATGAGTGTGTATATTTGATCCAATAATAAGACACAATTCTCATCAAATATGTCAGCAACAAATCACAAGAGAGGCATCAGCTTGGCAGGCAGGCACGTGGCGGTCATAGGGTTAAGTTTTCGTAAAAGTAGTTATAGTCTAGGTTTTAAAAATATTCAGTTCTCTATAAACCTGGCTCTGATACCAATCGATAACACCCCCAAAATCGGGTCCAGCGGAAGCATACATGTCGCTGGGGTGTTACTCTATTGGTACCACAACACAAGTACAAAGAACGGTTTTTACCTCAATCATTTAGTATAAAATTTATTAACAAAAGTGTTAAATTTACATTATTATAAAGTGGTGCGGAATTAGGCCCTTAAGTGAGTTAAGCGGTCCTAAATGTTTATCAGAGTATCTTGATCCTATAACCATGCCATGCCATGCCAAAAGCCACCATAGGTGAGCTAACACTTTGAGAACCTGAAAATACATGCTAAAACGGGTCAACACGAGATTGGTGAGTTCATAGGTTTAGTTTAAATGTAAAGCATTGGAATAAAGATTTCCCAGCAGAGGCATTGTAAATCCACTCAGTCCCAAGTCCCGCCCATACAAGACTTGCAACCTGTGTGTTTACAACCCACTGCCAAATAAGTTTAGGTTCTGGTAAACAAAAATAATATGTGGACCACCAGAATTCAAAGACCAATATATTCCAAATATAGAAAAGGGTTATCGTCGTATTAAGTTCGTGACACCGAAGCCTTAATAGTTATGGTTTGGGCATACTTTTGACATAACAGTCAGGTGGGGAAACCACAGTCTGTTTGACATATCAGTCAAGTGGGGAAACCACCCGGACACCCAAAGTTTCTGGTAGATGTCCACCTAGGACATCCAAGGTTCCTCAAATGATTATGCGTCCGTTTGACATCACAGTCAGGTGGGGAACACCACCCGGATGGGGAGTTTAATCCCAATAGATCTATTCACAACATTCGCGCTTAACGGTTCGTAACATAGGCAATATGAAATAGTTTAATGCACTTGTGTCCATAATAAAATAATCAAGTGTGTAACAGATAAACACATAATACTTTCGAGTAACCGATCAAGTGTTTCAACCAATCAGTAATGTTTGAGAAAACGATTCACGTTTCAAGTAAAATGAGCATAGAGTTTAAATATAAACGAGCATGAATTCTCCCCCAAAACAGTTATAAAACAAGTAAAAGTCAGGGCCATGAACTTACCTTAGAAATAAGCTGTCTGAAATGATAAGTCAAGTAGCAATAGTGTGTAGCACCGACACGTGACAATGGGTTCTGCTCTATGTGTGTCGAGCAAGAAGGAGAAAACTAGAGCAAGTTTTACAAGCCAAGTTATCATATAACCCAAAACTCTTTTTCTTCCTTTTCTTTTTGTGCTACTGTCGAAGATGAAAGAGCAAAATGAAAGAGTTTTTGTGCTTGTTTTTGTATTGAAAGTGAGATAGATGTTGTATTACTTAAGTAGAGGATTAGGGTATAGATCTTAGAGGTTGACAAAGGTTGAAGAGGGGTCCCCTTTGCTCTCTTATTTTTGCCGAAGTATGGGGATTTGAAGGGGAAGAAAACCATGGTAGTTGACTAACCATTGGAATTAGGCCCTTAAGTGAGTTAAGCGGTCCCAAATATTTATCAGAGTATCTTGATCCTATAACCATGCCATGCCATGCAAAAAGCCACCATAGGTGAGCTAACACTTTGAGAACCTGAAAATACATGCTAAAACGGGTCAACACGAGATTTGTGAGTTCATAGGTTTAGTTTAAATGTAAAGCATTGGAATAAAGATTTCCCAGCAGAGGCATTGTAAATCCACTCAGTCCCAAGTCCCGCCCATACAAGACTTGCAACCTGTGTGTTTACAACCCACTGCCAAATAAGTTTAGGTTCTGGTAAACAAAAATAATATGTGGACCACCAGAATTCAAAGACCAATATATTTGATGAACTCAAATAAGTACATTTTATCATCAGCATTTATCCTATTTATTTGACTTGTTTTATTATATTATATATGAGAATTGATACGTTAATGTTTACTTTTGTAATTCTCAGGTAAAAACAAGTATTATGTGAAACTTGGCGATTTTGGACTAATAATGGAGCAAAACAAGCAAGATGTTAAGAGTCTACTGAAATATACAAGATCAAGATCATTCTGCTCCAGATACGCCGCAACATACTTCGTACATACGGCGCATCACTATCAAGATTTCACAAGTTACAATCCAAGACAACAAAGGACATGCGCCGCATAGAGAAATGGAGTTACGCCACATCTTAAGGCGGTGTACGAATATTCCTGAATATATTAATCTTGGACCCCACGCGAAGTTAAGTCAATGCGCCGCATCTACTTATCCTAAGCGCCGCATCTAACCCTCAGACAGAAACTATAAATACCCCAAGGCCAGACGAATTTCGAGACACTAAGACGAGAGCTAGAGAAACTCAGGAGAGAAAGCAAGATACTAGAGCCGAATTCAGATGTATTAGCAGCACAAGACACACCCTAAACGAAGATACAAGAGCTGTAAGAAGGTCCTGCATGCATTCAATTCATTAAGTAGTTTTGTTTTATTGTATTAGTACACTTTAATTCATCAGGATTGATGGGCCGATTCCATGTGACTACGGAAAATCATGGGCACCCCTTAAAATTGCCTTCGCATTAATTAAAGTTTATATGTTGATGTCTTTGGTGACTTTTATTAGTGCATTGATAACCTCTGTGTCTAGCTGAGCATTGCTTGGGACGCCATGCCCCTTCCTCGCCTGTCTATTCTAGCGTATAGGAAACGTGGGCATCACAAATGCTCAATATTCTAGGATAGTGGGATAGACATAAGTGATCATTAAGGGTTTACTCGCCGATAAGATTAGAGCCAACGAGAAAGGGTTAATTATATACACTTCATATAAAACTAGCAATAAAACAAGTGACAAGCTACTTAATTATCAGGACAGGTCTTCTTATTGTCTCAAGTATCTATCTGTGTACGTGTGTGCTAATCGCTGATTCGTGCTCATTAGTTTAGTTTTCTATTTAATCATAACCAAACCGTGCCAGTCTCTCAGGCTGAACCCCTTTGCGTTAGATTAGGTTGTATGGCTAACTTAAGATATTAAAATACTGATTAGAATAACTAGATAATACGTTCCACTCTTAGTGATCGACACTCTACTTACCATTATATTCATACTGACCGGGTACACTGCTCGTTAAAGTGTGTGTTTTATTGATAAGTCGGCTAAATATAAATTTAAAACTTGAGTAGGCATTAATACTGCTAAAACCACAACGACATCACGCGCGCACCAAGTCCTTGGCGCCGCTGCCGTGGATATAAAAGAATTAGAGCAATACACACGCACATCAAGTTTTTGGCGCCGTTGCCGGGGAGTGAATTGTTATTATCTGTTAATTTGATTAGTATTTTAATTAGGTTTTCTTTTTAATTTTTAGATTCTAACCACTAACTCTGTTATATATTAGACAAATTGCATTCATTGTATTATTTGCATATTTTCTGTTTTTGTGTTTTTTTTTTATTTTCTTTAATTTTTGTTTCTTTTTGTTGGTTTTTATTTTTTGATTTTCTTTTCTGTATTTTTTTGCATTCTGTTATCATTGTACTGTGCTGATACGAACGATACGGCGCATCTGTTTTCACAGATACGACGTATTGCGTTTAATTTTTATAAAATACAACGCGTTTAATAAATTCGAGTACGACGCATCTTTCCCCAAGATACGGCGTATTCTGTTTTTAATAAGAAATTTTTCTAAACGATAGCGCCATATGACGCATCTGTTTTAACAGATACGGCGTATTGTCAATTTAAACTAAAAACAGTTTTCGAATTTTTAAACAGATACGACGCATCGATCTTTATCGATACGGCGCATCTTCTGAATCGAAAATCTTGTATTTTGAAACGTAACGAAAATACGGCGCATTAGCTTTTGTTAATACGACGCATTTAATTTTAATAAGTATAATCGATTTTTGATAATTAAACTGATACGGCGCATTCTAATTCATAAGCGGCGTATCTGCTTTCTGAATAAAAGTCTGATTAAATTTTAACAATTATAAGTGATGAAGCGAAAAGTGTACCGCTTTTAGGGGGTCATTTAAGCCCTAAATCGTATTTATTTTATCAAATATTGCCCTAAATCGTTCCTTTTGTCATTTTAGGTACTTTGGAGAAGAAATCTGGAAAAGGAAGCATTTTGGACGTTTTTGGAGCATAAAAGTGAAGAAAACGACAAAGTCTCTAAATCTGCTGGAATAGTACCTGTGACGGCGTCAAGCCCCAGTGTGACGCCGTCAACCCTTGACGCGCCAGAGAGGATTTTGGAGGATTAAAAGGGGACGGCGTCAAGAAGGCCATCAAGAAACCCTAACCGCGGCGAGATGACGGCGTCAGCTCTATAACGTGACGCCATCAGATCTGTTTTCCTATATATATTTTCATAATTTTTAGTCATTAGTGTGCAACTTTGTGAGGAGAAACCCTAAGACGATTTTCTGCCATTTTTAAGGGTTTCATACCCTTGGATCTCCCATGTTCAATTGAAGATAAGTAATCAATTAATCATTCAATATGTCTATGTGTTGTTTGATTATATCTTGTTCTTGTCTTTTATTTAACATGCTAGGCTAGATTTATCTTGTGTTTGCTTAGATCTAATGAAACATAACTATTGATTATTGGTTGTTGGTGTGTTATTAATTGTATTGGATGATTGTTTATCGATGTTAGGCTTAAGAAAACTGGCTAACCTCCTATACGGTAACTTGCTTGAACGTCCTAAGAAACATGAACCAATGCGTACTAAGGTTATTATGGTTGTATTTAATGCATGAGCGAATTCTAGTGATCCCATGTTAGGAGCTTCTTAGCCGGCTCGACATAGGAGTGAAGTAGGAGCTTGTAGAGTTGGGGAAGTACGTACGCCACCCCACGATTGGTATTAAGGAATACACCCATCATCCACGCAATTAATACACACAAATCAACCGGTAAAAGATAGTTAGGGAGTAAGGAAATCTAAGTAAACATATTTCTCCCCATATAAGTTCCACAACCTTTTTATTTTCAGTTATTTTATTTTATTTGCATTTGTAGTTATTTGGGTTAGTTGACTAGCAACTAATTCCGCCCACTCCTTCAAACCCGAGATTTTATTTGCTTTCATAAAAATATAAAAATACAAAAAGAATCTTCCCTCACCCTTAGACCTATTAGAGTAGTTTTTTAATCCTAACGACAATATTCCCCTAGAGAACGATCAATCCCCCGGTACTTGCCACTACACTATACTACATCGGTCAGGTACACTGCTTGGTGGGGATTGCAAGCCTCTTGAGATCCCTCGAGAGGTAAAACCTGTTGTAAGGTCGCAAAACCACGCATCAAGTTTTTGGCGCCGCAGCCCGGGAAATAGTTATTGTTTAGGTTGAATTTTTTATTTTATTAGGTCTACTCACTAGATTCCTTTCTAGTGAGATTTTTATTTTAATTTTCTAGGATTTCTTTAGTCTATCTATTTTTCTTTGTGTGTTTGTTCGTAATTTCCATTGACTCTTCCGTTCACCATTATGGAGAACGCGAATCCACCATACTACCAACCACGTAATTCACCCACTCCATATGACATCTTGATGTTTAAACAACATAAAGATGAACCTCTCTATGATGCATGGACTCGTTGATGCGTGGGTTTTGCAACCTTACAACAGGTTTTACCTCTCGAGGGATCTCAAGAGGCTTACAACCCCACCAGGCAGTGTACCTGACCGATGTAGTATAGTGTAGTGGTAAGTACGGGGGATTGATCGTTCTCCACAGGGAATAGTGTTCGTTAGGTATGAAAGACTACTCTAATAGGTCTAAGGGTTGAGGAAGATTCTTTTTTATGTTTTTATATTTTTATGAAAGCAAGTAAAATCTCGGTTTTGAAGGAGTGGGCGGAATTAGTTGCTAGTCAACTAACCCAAATAACTACAAATGCAAATAAAATAAAATAACTGAAAATAAAATGTTGGTGAGAAACTTATGTGTAGAGAAATGTGTTTACTTAGATTTCCTTACTCCCTAACTATCTTTTACCGGTTAATTAGTGTGTATTAGTCGCATGGATGACGGGTGTATTCCTTAATACCAATCGTGGGGTGGCGTACGTACTTCCCCAACTCTACAAGCTCCTACTTCACTCCTATGTCGAGCCGGCTAGGAAGCTCCTAACATGGGATCACTAGAATTCGCTTGTGCATTAAATACAACCATAAAAACCTTTAGTACGAATTTGGTTCATGTTTCTTAAGACGTTCAAGCAAGTTACCGAATAGGAAGTTAGCCAGTTTTCTTAAGCCTAACATAGATAAACAATCATCCAATACAACTAACAACACACTATTAACCAATAATCAATAGCTAGGTTTCATTAGATCTAAGCAAACACAAGATAAATTTAGCCTAACATGTTAATCAAAAGACAAGAATAAGATAAAATCAAACAACACATAGACATATTGAATGATTAATTGATAACTTATCTTCAATGTAACATGGAAGATCTCAAGGCAAAAAGCCTTGAAAAAGAAGCTAAAATCGTCTTAGGGTTTTATCCCAAAATTCCACACACTAAGTTCTACACTAATGACAAAAAATTAGAAAACTATATATAGATTTTTGGATCTGACGGCGTCACGTTATGGAGTGTGACGCCGTCACCTTGCCGCTTTTAGGGTTCCCGGATGACCTTCTTGACGCCGTCCCTCTTTAGCTCTTCAAAATCCATTCTGGCTTATCAAGGCTTGACGCCGTCGAACCTTGAACGTGACGCCGTCCCCTTTTGATTTAAGCCGTGATGCCCTTGATCAGGTTAAAGCGTGACGCCGTCAGAATTCACATGCTATTTTCACTGGCTTATCATGAGTAAATTTCACGTCCACTTTTTCTTGCCAAGGCATGACGCCGTCTGGGGTTAAATGTGACGCCGTCAAAGGTAACTTTTAGCCGATTTTTGAGACTTTGCCGTTTTCTTCACTTTTATGCTCCAAAAACGTCCAAAATGCCTCCTTTTCCAGATTTCTCCTCAAAAGTACCTAAAATGACAAAAGGAACGATTTAGGGCAATATTTGATCAAATAAATATGATTTAGGGCTTAAATGACCCCTTAAAAGCGGTACACTTTTCGCTTCATCAAATACCCTTACACTTGAGATTTGCTTGTCCTCAAGCAAATGCGCTTTTATTCTAATCAAAATACAAGTTAGGGGTCATTTAATGCAAACATAAAAGTAATTACAACAAATAATCGTTCCACTTCAATCATAATAAGCACGGAGATTACAAACTAGCACCTCACAAGTAGTGTTTAGATACTCACATCTCTCAAGTGTCATCAAAATAAATCTCATAAATGAAAACGGATAATATCTCTCACTACCTGTCATAGCAAATAGATTACCATAGGCTTGGGAAAGGATCGAAAACCTCCTCCACTAGGCGTAAGCACCAAAGATAAACTATCAAAGAGGGCTTTTAAATGGGTTATAACGTTAGGTGTAGGGAAAAGGAAAACACGGTTTTGTTGGATAAAGGATATTTTACTGGTGGCGAGTTAAAGATCTTGATTAATTACATGTACTATACAATGTTGCTAAGCCAAGACTAGACTCGATCTTAAGCTAATGAAAGAAAATAACAAAACATAAACATAAAATAAACATAAAATGAAACGGGATGGTAGTCCGTATGTTTTTTTCTACTTTTTCTTTTTCTCATTTTTTTGTATTTTTCTTGATTTTTTTTTTTTTTTTTTTTTTTTTTTTTGCATACACTCTTGCCCTACCATCCAAAATAATACATCATAGGGGCGTTGCATTCCCCTTACACTTGAACTTTTACATAACTTTACAAATAACTATTCTAATGACTCGAATTAAGATAATTGAAAAACTTGGAGTACTTTTTAAACATTTAGCACATATGAGGGTAATAAATGATGTTCTTCCCCATTACTCCATTACACTAGTACTTTACCCATGAGTCCCAATCGTCCCAAAACAATATGTACAAGGATATGACTCGACTTAGCAACCATGTAATCAACTAGATAATTAACTTGGGTTTAAACAAATGTTGTAACAATAATGCACTAAAAATGAGTGCATACAAGGTAGGCTAAGGCGATTTGGGTGTACATTTAAGTGGGGTGTAACAAATTCTTCCTTTAAGTAAAATGCTTAAAGGTCGAAACGAAAAGATAGGCTCTGAGGGGTGTACTAGGGGTATCGTGTACTAAAAATGAGTACAACGCAAAGGGTGTGGGAGAATTACTTGACCAATGTAGCCAAAGTAATTATAACAAAAACACAGGTGTAAAACAATGGGTTAATCCTAATGCCTCTTATCATGTAGTAAATCTAACTACACGAATGTAGTCTCACTTGTGGCCTTGGAATGGTCCTAACGCAAGTTCTAGAATCTAAGTGCTACCGGTACACACATCATAGCATAAATGCTTTTCCTACCAATTCTAGGGGCGAACCTCACATATTTGGGGTGGAAAATTTTTTAGTGGTACGGTTTTTTTGTGCTAGTCATATAACTCCTATCCGTGAGACGCTCATTAAGATCAAAGTTTCACTCCTATATGTTGTAAAAAATTTTAAATTTGGCACTAAAATTACCTTAACAAGTATTTCTCTCAGTTTTATTACACATCTACTATTAAACAAACAAAAATCAAGCGTAATGGCATTCTCTAAAATCGTACTTTTACCCCCCCCCTTACACTTAAGATGAACATTGTCCCCAATGTTCAAATAACAAGATGTAAAAGTAAAAAGTAAAAGAATGAAATCAAATACTCCCCTGATTCGCTCGGTGGATAATGAAATTACACGGTTAAATCTTCTTCCAAAGAGAATGTTGAAGCTCCATGACTAATGCATCGCCATAAGCTTGATTCCATAAACATCTCCTTGTCCAAAATAACCTGTTAAACCTGAGAAAACAAACACGAAAACCTGCATAACATCAGCGGGAAAAATCTATATATAAGGATATAATGCTTGTGGAATGATAATTTTGCAGATTCCTGGAGATTATAAGTTGGAGATTTTAATAAAAACTTTTTATGAAAACAAAACTTTCAAAAATTTCTGAAAATTAAATCTGACGCCGTCAGGTTATAAAACCTGACGCCGTCAGAAATGACCTGACAAAAATTCTCATTTTAAGTTTCCGGAAAATTTCTGGAAAAACCTTTACCTTACTTCCTGGAAATCCTGCAAAACATCATTATGACTCGATACAAGCATTTGACTCAAACAAATATGAATATGTATGTTAATTTATTATTATTACGATTCATGTTCATATGTGTTCTAATAAACCAATTTAGATTTCCCTTACACTTATCTTTTGCAAAATACCTTTATATGTAGTTAAGACGAAGTTAAAAACAAAATAAAGCATTTTCACAAATTACTTTTGAACATGAATCAATACTAATAAAAATTAAACATACATACGGAAACAAATAAAATCAAACAAACAAATAAATAAACACACAAAGCAAATAAAACAAATAAAGCTTGGGTTGCCTCCCAAGAAGCGCTTTTCTTTATTAACGAGTCTTGTAGCTAGACTCAAAGTCACGTACATTACGTGACTCCATCATCGGTCACGGCTCCTAGGCCATTCTCCTTCCCGGTTTTATATTCCGGTCCTAATTTCAAACAATCCTTGTAGAAACCGAATATCCTTTCCATAACATAGTCTACTCCTTTACTTCTATCCTCATCATTCCTATAGTAGACCGCTTGCTTGAGCTCCTTCTCAACATTTGACAAGTGTTGGAATTGTTCTATCTTATATGGCATTTGGTAGCTTACTTCATCGGTCTCATCCTTAAATCTAACTATCCCTAAGGAAGGTTCATAAGTCATTCTAGAGATCTCAACAAATGGTTTTCCAAAAACCACTTGAGTCAAGGATGCATCGACTATTGGGCGGATATCTTCTACAATTACAAAGTCGGTGACATAGGTGAAGTTTCCTACATAAACCGGTAATCCCTTAACTCTTCCCGTGAAGTTACTCATCCAACCCTTGTCAGGGAACATCCTATACCCAAGTTGATTCTTCATTATCAAGTTGTAGTGGGCTCTAGTCATGATGTTTATGGGTGATCTAAGGTCGATGTAGGCTTTCCACACATGCAAATGTCCGATGTTGCATGGTATGTTGAGATTAGAAGGGTCGCCTATTTCTATGATTGGTCTACCTAGGAAGTATGGTGCCTCGGGGTCATCGAATAAGTTTGTATGATATGCGCGCTCTTCCTTAGTGGGTAGCCTATTGAAGTAGTCCTCATCATCATCTACTTCTTCAATCTCACTTGTCCTAACTTCCTTATCAACCTCGACTTTCTTATCCTCATCCTTAGGTTCACTATTATCCTCATTCCTATCAATTGGTTTAATAGTGACAATGTTGACAAAGTGGACGTGTTTGGATGAAGAGGGGTCTTTTACTTGGGGTCCGCTATTTGTGTTCCTAGCGTCCTTATGTGGAGGTGATAACACTTGGTTATGGAGAGCTTTCAACAAGTTGTCAATTTTATTGGTCATCTCAGTTTGTTGCTGATTGAATTCGGTCTCGAATCTAGCTATCCGAGCTTCTTGAGATGCCATAAATTGGGAAATCAATCCTTCAAAGTTATTGGTACTACCATTGCCGGAAGGATTGTTGTTGAAAGTACGGTTCGAGTTGGAACCGCTTGATTGGAAATGATTAGGTGGGTTGGAAGAATTGGTTTGTTGCGTGTTTTGGTTTTGTTTCCACCTAAGGTTCGGGTGATTTTTCCATGAGGGGTTGTATGTATCACCGTAATGGTTTGGCTCGGGTTTGAAAGTGTACCACTTGTCTCCCGCTCCGTCGGTACGCGAGGATGCGTAGTCCACAAAAGCTTGTTCGGGGAGTTCCATGCAATCACGAGTGTCGTGGGGACCACTACATAATTCACATGAAGAAGTGATTTTGTTCACTTGGCTTGAAGGTTTAGGAGCCTCGTAGGATTTCATGAGAAACTTGACTTGGTCTTCAAGTTCTATGATCCTACGGTCGGAAGTGCTTGAATTGTTCGAAGGCAAAGATATTGCCTTGACCGTTTTATTCAAATCACGGGGATCACTCCAACTTTCGTTGTCATAAAGAGCAAGATCCTCTAGGAGAGCCCATGATTGTTCCGCACTTAGATCACGTAGCTTGCCACCGGCCGATTGGTCAATGGTTTGCCTCGTGGAGAGATTGATATGGTCATAGAAGATTTGGACTTGGAGCCAAAGTTCTATGCCATGGTGGGGGACTTTTTGGAGTAAGTCCTTGAATCGAGTCCATGCCTCATAGAGAGTTTCGCCTTGATGTTGTTGGAACATCAAGATATCATTCCTTAGCTTGGTAGTTCTTCCCGGTGGGAAAAACTGAGCAAGGAAACGAGTGGTGAGATCATCCCAAGAGGTAATGGATCCTGCGGGTTGACGTTCTAGCCACTGACTAGCTTGGTCCCGCAAAGAGAATTGGAAGAGACGCAATCGGGTCGTCTCTCGAGTGGCAACATCAAGGTCTATAGAATCAACGATTTTAAGAAAGTCCTTGAGATGTTGATTAGGATCTTCAGAACGAAGTCCATGGAATGCGCATCCGCTTTGCACCAACCGGATGGTGTCGGATCGCAAGGGTGTGATATTGGCTCCTTGAGTGAGCTCAATGGTGTTTCGATAGCCATGGTGGCTAGGACGGGAATACTCTCCTAAAGTACGGGCTCTAGGAGGTGGTGGTGGTTGTTGTGGTGGTGGGTTGTGGGGGTTAAGGATATTACCATCTTCCATGATGTCGGATGGTAATGGTTACGAACAAAGACACGAAGAAAATAGATAGACTAAAGAAAACCTAGAAAAATAAAATAAAATAAAGTCTCACTAGAAAGGAATCTAGTGAGTAGACCTAATAGAAATAAAAATTCAACCTAAACAATAACTATTCCCCGGCAGCGGCGCCAAAAACTTGATGCGTGGGTTTTGCAACCTTACAACAGGTTTTACCTCTCGAGGGATCTCAAGAGGCTTACAACCCCACCAGGCAGTGTACCTGACCGATGTAGTATAGTGTAGTGGTAAGTACGGGGGATTGATCGTTCTCCACAGGGAATAGTGTTCGTTAGGTATGAAAGACTACTCTAATAGGTCTAAGGGTTGAGGAAGATTCTTTTTTATGTTTTTATATTTTTATGAAAGCAAGTAAAATCTCGGTTTTGAAGGAGTGGGCGGAATTAGTTGCTAGTCAACTAACCCAAATAACTACAAATGTAAATAAAATAAAATAACTGAAAATAAAATGTTGGTGAGAAACTTATGTGTAGAGAAATGTGTTTACTTAGATTTTCTTACTCCCTAACTATCTTTTACCGGTTAATTAGTGTGTATTAGTCGCATGGATGACGGGTGTATTCCTTAATACCAATCGTGGGGTGGCGTACGTACTTCCCCAAATCTACAAGCTCCTACTTCACTCCTATGTCGAGCCGGCTAGGAAGCTCCTAACATGGGATCACTAGAATTCGCTTGTGCATTAAATACAACCATAAAAACCTTTAGTACGCATTTGGTTCATGTTTCTTAAGACGTTCAAGCAAGTTACCGAATAGGAAGTTAGCCAGTTTTCTTAAGCCTAACATAGATAAACAATCATCCAATACAACTAACAACACACTATTAACCAATAATCAATAGCTAGGTTTCATTAGATCTAAGCAAACACAAGATAAATTTAGCCTAACATGTTAATCAAAAGACAAGAATAAGATAAAATCAAACAACACATAGACATATTGAATGATTAATTGATAACTTATCTTCAATGTAACATGGAAGATCTCAAGGCAAAAAGCCTTGAAAAAGAAGCTAAAATCGTCTTAGGGTTTTCTCCCAAAATTCCACACACTAAGTTCTACACTAATGACAAAAAATTAGAAAACTATATATAGATTTTTGGATCTGACGGCGTCACGTTATGGAGTGTGACGCCGTCACCTTGCCGCTTTTAGGGTTCCCGGATGACCTTCTTGACGCCGTCCCTCTTTAGCTCTTCAAAATCCATTCTGGCTTATCAAGGCTTGACGCCGTCGAACCTTGAACGTGACGCCGTCCCCTTTTGATTTAAGCCGTGACGCCCTTGATCAGGTTAAAGCGTGACGCCGTCAGAATTCACATGCTATTTTCACTGGCTTATCATGAGTAAATTTCACGTCCACTTTTTCTTGCCAAGGCATGACGCCGTCTGGGGTTAAATGTGACGCCGTCAAAGGTAACTTTTAGCCGATTTTTGAGACTTTGCCGTTTTCTTCACTTTTATGCTCCAAAAACGTCCAAAATGCCTCCTTTTCCAGATTTCTCCTCAAAAGTACCTAAAATGACAAAAGGAACGATTTAGGGCAATATTTGATCAAATAAATACGATTTAGGGCTTAAATGACCCCTTAAAAGCGGTACACTTTTCGCTTCATCACTTGTTTTAAATATTTATTCCAAAAAGCCCCTCATCATAACTTCGATTTATGGTCCCTAACTCAAATATTTTACGATCGTGTCGACCGACATGCCCAAAGGGACATTTACTATTTTGCCGGCAGGGATCTTAGGGAATTAAGTGCTGAAGAAGCAGGGGAAGCTATTGAGAATTGTGCCCAATATTATTATATAGTAGACAACCCAACAAACATTAATACAAGTCAATTGACCACAAATTTCAAGGATCATGAAACAAGTTTGTTTGGGGATGAGGGTAGAGTTGAGCCACCTAGCTGCATGTCATGGTTAGGCACTACCATAATACAGGGTGAACACTTAGGTGATCTTGATGTGATGGAGGATCTAGCCGAGCATGATCACATTGATCAAAAAGACCTAGGTTTTATGATCGATGACGATGAATCTCAAGAAACACATGATGAATCTTTTGGACAATTTGAATATAGCAGTCAGAATATTGAGGATGATCCTTATGATTCGGATATAGATGTTGAGATGCCTAGAGAAGCACTTGAGATACTAGGGAAAATGTTAGGGTTAGATTCTACTAAAACACATGATGAGGATATAGGTGATCTTGACACAAGGAATGATGAGGTAAGTAACATAAGCCCACCAAGTACCCCACAAGTCCTACCATCATTTGAGGCACACACACCGCCCGTGACTTACCTGGAAGAAGTTGAGGAGACTATAGGAACCCCAATAGAGGTAGAGCCCTTGGACCAAACACAACTAGAAGAAATAGGTTTGAATGCTTTTAGTGATCACAACCTTTCTTTTAGTCCTATGGAAGTTCCTAGTTTTGATGAGCCGGAGCCTCAACCAAAACCGTTACCTAATCTTCCATCCTTGGATGAAAATTTAGGAATTGAATTAGGTCCCGATCCACCCATCAAAACATATAGTCCGAGTAGTCTTAAGTTTAAGGTAGTAGACATTAAGCCTTGTAGTGAGGAAGACAATATAGGAGTGAAAAATGACCTTACATGTCTACATCACCCATTCATGATTGATCACAAGAAACATTATGGGTTTAAACCGGGTCTATTGGGTCAAGATGGATTCCCAATTAGGAGTCTCTCGAAGTTGTTAGAAAATGATCCCTTTTTAGGAGAACACTTTAACTCACCCATTGACCAAAGTGAACTAGGTAAGGTTATGATGAAAGGAGCACACCCCTTTGAGCATATAATTCATCCACCAATCTTTCCTCACGTGGCATACTCCTACCGAGCTGGTGTGTATCGCTACTATCACCCGCACTTAACCCTAAGTGTAGGGAAAACCTCCCCTATTTCCGTTAAATAAGGGTAGAGTCAGGCTCGTGACTCGAACAAAAACAAGCGCTTCTTGAGAGGCAACCCAAGCTTTATTTGCTTTGTGTGTTTGTTTAGTTTTATTTGCTTCCGTATGTATGTTTAATTTTTATTATTATTGATTCATGTTCGAAACTAAATTGTGAAAATGCTTTATCTTGTTTTTAACTTCGTCTTAACTACATATAAAGGTATTTTGCAAAAGATAAGTGTAAGGGAAATCCAAATCGGTTTATTAGAACAAATGAACATGAATCATAACAATATTAAATTAACATACATATTAGTAATTGTTTGAGTCAAATGCTTGTATCGAGTCATAATGATATTTTGCAGGATTTCCAGGAAATAAGGATTGAGTTTTTCCAGAAATTTTCTGGAAACTTAACATGAAAAATCTGTCAGATCACTTCTGACGGCGTCAGACCCCAGTCTGACGGCGTCAGACCCCAGTCTGACGGCGTCAGGAACAGTTTTCTGGAATTTTTTTTGAAAGTTTTGTTTTTCTTCCGGAATCATAAAAAGTTTTTATTAAATCTCTAACTTATAAACTCCAGGAATCTGCAAAATAATCATTCCACAAGCATTATATCCTTATACAGATTTATCCCGCCGATGTTATGCAGGTTTTCGTGTTTGTTTTCTCAGGTTTAACAGGTTATTTTGGACAAGGAGATGTATGTGGAATCTAGCTTTTGGCAATGCTTTAATCTTGAAGCTTCAACATTACCTTGGAAGAAGATCAAACCATGTTACCCCTTTATCCACCGAGCGAATCAGGGGAGTATTTGATTTCATTCTTTTACCTTATTTACTTTTACATCCTTTGAATGAACATTGGGGACAATGTTCAACTTAAGTGTAAGGGGAGGGTAAATGATGATACCTTAGAGAATACAATTGCACTTGATTTTTGTTTGTTTGATGGTAGATGTGTAATAAAACTAAGAAAAATACCTGTTAAGGCAATTTTAGTGCCAAATTTAAAATTTTTTACAACATATAAGAGTGAAACTTTGGTCTTAATGAGCGTCTCACGGATAGGAGTTATATGACTAGCACAAAACCGTACCACTAAAAAATTTTCCACCCCCAAATATGTGAGGTTCGCCCCTAGAATTGGTAGGAAAAGTGTTGACATAAATAATGCCTAAAAACATTATCAATATTTATTCATATCTCTATGTTCTGATGATCACAAAATGTAAACTCATTAAAACATAAACTTATCAAATAAACAAGTATTTAGTTGTAAATAGTCACTTCTACAACTTAATCACTTAAGGTATGAATAAACAAGTGCTTAATGCATTATATGATCAAAGGAACATTTTCTTAATAACTAGATTTTTTATAAAACATCAAAAACATTTTATATATTTTTGAAAAACATTTTTGGTATTAAATAAAAATGTTTAATCTTTTATAAAAATATGAATTCAAATTTTTAACCAAAATCAGTTAAAATGTTTCAGAAAAACCTTCCCCACAAAAGGACAAAATTGGCCAACGTTCAGTAGGGGCGGCCCCCTTAATTTTACTAGGCGGCCCCCTTAATAATTAAGGGGACCGCCCCCTATTTAAGGGGACCGCCCCCGCTCCAGTAGGCTCCAGCTGTCCAGATTTTTCCCTTTAAATACAAGCCTTCTCCTGAATTTTTTCTCAACCCTTTTGCACTAAAACTTTCTGTTGTAGATCTCATTTCATATCTTAAACAAACCTTTGATCATGTAATCTTAAGCATTGGTTTCCAAGTGATCCAAGCTTCCACCATCCATGTGCAAAAGAAGAATACTTCTATCAATCAAGATTAGAAGTATTACAACTTAGTATCATTTTGTTACTTAAGTTGTGTGTTTAACAAAGTTTGTAAATCATTCATTCATTTGTATGTAAGGTGTGTGTTGTAGATTAGTGTTGTGTGTAAGTAGTGAAGATGTTGTATAAGTAGTTGTGGTATAGAAGTTGTGAGGTCAAAATATAGAAGTCGTGAAGCCGTGGTGTAGAAGTTGTGAAGCCGTAGCTTAGAAGACATGAAGTCCTTGTGTTGAAGTCATGAAGCCGTAGCATAGAAGCTGTGAAGCGGTCGTGTTAAAGTTGTGAAGTCCTAGTCGTGAAGTCCTAGTGTTGAAGTCGTGAAGCCGTAGCATAGAAGTTGTGTAGCGGTCGTGTTGAAGCCGTGAAGTCCTAGTCGTGAAGTCCTAGTGTTGAAGTCGTGAAGCCGTAGCATAGAGGTTGTGTAGCGGACATGTTGAAGTCGTGAAGTCTTAAGTCATGAAGACATAGTGTTGAAGTCGTGAAGCCGCATCATAGAGGTTGTGTAGCTGTCGTGTTGAAGTCGTGAAGAAGTCGTGAAGCCGTTGTGAAGAAGTCGTGATTAAGTCATGTAGAAGTTGTGTGTGTGAAGTTGTGAGATTGGTTCTAGCTACGATTAGAACTCGACATTTAGCTTTGTGTCGTTAAACCCGTGTAAGCCAAAGTTGTGTACGGTTTTCTCCGCCATAAGGGAGCTTATTGAAGTTGTGAAGAAAACTCTCGAGCAAGGTGTGCTCGGGGAGTGGAGTAGGGCAAGGAAGGTGTCCTTGTATCCGAACCACTATAAATCTCTCGTGTCTCGGTTAGATATTTCCATACCTTATTTATTTCTTTACTTGCATCGTCATTACTTTCATACACATAGGTTTATATAATTGCTAGTATTAATTAGAGGTCGACTTCACATAAAGATCAATTTGAAAATCCATTCAAGAAACTAAAACTTTTACAATCAATTTAAAAGAATACTTATATAACTAATAATAAGGTTCAAGTTTTATTTTTCATAATAAACTTGAATCTAAGTTTTTAAAAGTAAACAAAGGTTTTATAATAAAATAAAAAGACGTAAAACTATTCAACCCCCCCTTCTAGTTTTCCACAAAAAGCATTTATGCTATGATGTGTGTACCGGTAGCACTTAGATTCTAGAACTTGCGTTAGGACCATTCCGAGGCCACAAGTGAGACTACATTCGTGTAGTTAGATTTACTACATGATAAGAGGCATTAGGATTAACCCATTGTTTTACACCTGTGTTTTTGTTATAATTACATTGGCTACATTGGTCAAGTAATTCTCCCACACCCTTTGCGTTGTACTCATTTTTAGTACACGATACCCCTAGTACACCCCTCAGAGCCTATCTTTTCGTTTCTAACTTTAAGCATTTTACTTAAAGTAAGAATTTGTTTACACCCCACTTAAATGTACACCCAAATCGCCTTAGCCTACCTTGTATGCACTCATTTTTAGTGCATTATTGTGACAACATTTGTTTAAACCCCAAGTTAATTATCTAATTGATTACATGGTTGCTAAGTCGAGTCATATCCTTGTACATATTGTTTTGGGACGATTGGGACTCATGGGTAAAGTACTAGTGTAATGGAGTAATGGGGAAGAACAACATTATTACCCCCATATGTGCTAAATATTTTAAAAGTACTCCAAGTGTTTCGATTATCTTAATTCGAGTCGATAGAATAGTAATTGTAAAGTTATGTAAAAGTTCAAGTGTAAGGGGGATACAACCCCCCTGCGATGTATTATTTTGGATGGTAGGGCAAGAGTGTATGGAAAAAAAAAAAAAAAAAAAAAAAAAGTAGAAAAAACATACGGACTACCATCCCGTTTCATTTTATGTTGATTTTATCTTTTTGTTATTTCTTTCATTAGCTTAAGTCGAGTCTAGTCTTGGCTTAGCAACGCCATATTGTACATGTAATTAATCAAGATCTTTAACTCGCCACCAGTAAAATATCCTTTATCCAACAAAACCGTGTTTATCATATCCTTACACCTCACGTTATAACCCGTTTAAAAGCCCTCTTTGATAGTTTATCTTAGGTGCTTACGCCTAGTGGAGGAGGTTTTTGATCCTTTCCCAAGCCTATGGTAATCTATTTGCTATGACAGGTAGTGAGAGATATTATTCATTTTCATTTATGAGATATACTTTTATGACACCTGAGAGATGTGAGTATCTAAACACTACTTGTGAGGTGCTAGTCTGTAATCTCCGTGCTTATTATGATTAAAGTGGAACGACTATTTGTTGTAATTACTTTTATATTAGCGTTAAATGACCCCTAACTTGTATTTTTATTAGAATAAAAGCGCATTTGCTTGAGGACAAGCAAATCTCAAGTGTAAGGGTATTTGATGAAGCGAAAAGTGTACCGCTTTTAGGGGGTCATTTAAGCCCTAAATCGTATTTATTTGATCAAATATTGCCCTAAATCGTTCCTTTTGTCATTTTAGGTACTTTGGAGAAGAAATCTGGAAAAGGAAGCATTTTGGACGTTTTTGGAGCATAAAAGTGAAGAAAACGACAAAGTCTCTAAATCTGCTGGAATAGTACCTGTGACGGCGTCAAGCCCCAGTGTGACGCCGTCAACCCTTGACGCGCCAGAGAGGATTTTGGAGGATTAAAAGGGGACGGCGTCAAGAAGGCCATCAAGAAACCCTAACCGCGGCGAGGTGACAGCGTCAGCTCTATAACGTGACGCCGTCAGATCTGTTTTCCTATATATATTTTCATAATTTTTAGTCATTAGTGTGCAACTTTGTGAGGAGAAACCCTAAGACGATTTTTCTGCCATTTTTAAGGGTTTCATACCCTTGGATCTCCCATGTTCAATTGAAGATAAGTAATCAATTAATCATTCAATATGTCTATGTGTTGTTTGATTATATCTTGTTCTTGTCTTTTATTTAACATGCTAGGCTAGATTTATCTTGTGTTTGCTTAGATCTAATGAAACATAACTATTGATTATTGGTTGTTGGTGTGTTATTAATTGTATTGGATGATTGTTTATCGATGTTAGGCTTAAGAAAACTGGCTAACCTCCTATACGGTAACTTGCTTGAACGTCCTAAGAAACATGAACCAATGCGTACTAAGGTTATTATGGTTGTATTTAATGCATGAGCGAATTCTAGTGATCCCATGTTAGGAGCTTCTTAGCCGGCTCGACATAGGAGTGAAGTAGGATCTTGTAGAGTTGGAGAAGTACGTACGCCACCCCACGATTGGTATTAAGGAATACACCCGTCATCCACGCAATTAATACACACTAATCAACCGGTAAAAGATAGTTAGGGAGTAAGGAAATCTAAGTAAACACATTTCTCCCCATATAAGTTCCACAACCTTTTTATTTTCAGTTATTTTATTTTATTTGCATTTTTAGTTATTTGGGTTAGTTGACTAGCAACTAATTCTCCCCACTCCTTCAAACCCGAGATTTTATTTGCTTTCATAAAAATATAAAAATACAAAAAGAATCTTCCCTCACCCTTAGACCTATTAGAGTAGTTTTTCAATCCTAACGACACTATTCCCCTAGAGAACGATCAATCCCCCGGTACTTGCCACTACACTATACTACATCGGTCAGGTACACTGCCTGGTGGGGATTGCAAGCCTCTTGAGATCCCTCGAGAGGTAAAACCTGTTGTAAGGTCGCAAAACCACACATCAATAAGATACGGCGTATCCAACTTTTTGGATACGGCGCATCGCTTGCAGATATCTGCAACTTTTTCTTGTTTCCGAACGGAAAATATTCTAATCTTTACACTAGGAAGTTTTTACTTTGAAATCTACCTATTTTTAATTTTCAGGAACAATGTTCGATATTTTCCCCAACTGGTTCGGAAGACCCCAAAGAAACCCTACCATGGAAGAGTTTGCACTACTAATCGCTCAAGCAAATGGAAAAGAACATCATGAAGCAAGAAACCTTATTAATGAATTGAAAGGCAGTCATGAGCTGTTACTAAAGGAACAAAACAACATGATTAATGGATTGGCGATTGAAGTGCACCAATTGTCAACGGTGCTTAACAAGATTCTTTTGGTAAGACACGATCTGAAAGGAATTACAACTAGAGGCGGAAAGTCAACCTTTCAAATCGGAGAGACACCCGAGGATAACAGTACAAACAAGATTTCCCCTGAATCTATATCATCTGAGCAAGTGCAACCAAAAGAGACTAATCCAGAACCTGTGATTAGAGAGGAACCTTCTGTTGAACTTAAACAATCAACGCTACCTTTTCCATATAGAGTAAGGAAGGAGAAAGAAGATGCCTATCAAAGGAAGTTCCTGGAAAATCTTAAGCAGCTGCAGCTAAGCATACCATTTATGGAAGCCCTAGTGCAAATGCCAAAATATGCTAAATATCTGAAGAGCTTACTTACAAACAAGTCAAAACTTGAAGAGGCTTGCACTGTAACAATGGGGGAAAGAAGCTCAGCAGCATTGCTCAATAAACTTCCATCTAAGGAAAAAGATCCAGGGAGTTTCACTATTCCTTGTCAAATTAAAAATTTACATATTGGAAATGCTTTAGCCGACCTAGGAGCTAGTATAAGTCTTATGCCCTCTTCTATGTATGAAAAATTAGGCTTGGGTGAACCAAAACCTACTAGGATGTGCTTAGAGCTAGCTGATAGGTCCATACAATACCCATTAGGAATAGCTGAAAATATATTAATAAAAGTTGATAAATTTGAATTACCTATTGACTTTGTTATCCTCGATATGCCCGAAAATTCTAGAACTCCTATAATATTAGGACGACCATTTTTAGCCACTGCTAGGGCCATGATTGATGTTTTTAATAAAAAAATAACTCTTACCATAGGAAAAGATGAGGTTGAATTTAATATGGAACAATCTATGAGTAAAACTAATTCTGAAGACGATGAATGCTATAATATCAATGTTTCTGATGACACGATTAATCAATTTACTCAGAAATTGTTAAAAAGTAATTTGCTTGATTCTTTTCTCTGCTTAAAAATTTAGAAAACACAATTGCTATAGAAGATCAAGTTGATGAAAATACTATTGATAATTATTTCGCTGTTGATTCCGCTGTTTGTAACGCCATACGGCGCATCGGAAATATCGATGCGGCGCATTTATCTGATGACAGCAACGAAATAATAAAAGAACAAGTTTATTCCGCTAGTGCTAATGAAATTGATGATGTTAAACCTGTGCTTAAGAATCTCCCTTCTACCTTGGAATATGCCTATCTAAATGGGAACACTAATTCGCCCGTTATTATTGCATCTAACTTAACGCCAAAAGAAAAAGAATCCCTTTTGCAGGTACTATATAAACGAAGAGGAGCATTAGCATGGAGTATGTCTGATATTAAGGGAATTAGCCCGTCATTCTGTACACATAAAATCCTTATGGAAGATGAATTCAAACCAACTATCCAACCCCAAAGGCGTTTGAATCCAAAAGTCCAAGACGTGGCGAAAAATGAAATTGTGAAATTACTTGACTCCGGACTTATCTACCCAATTTCCGACAGCTCGTGGGTCAGTCCTATCCACGTTGTACCAAAAAAAGGAGGAATGACGGTAGTACTCAATGACGACAATGAGCTAATCCCTTCAAGAACTGTTACTGGATGGAGAGTTTGCATCGACTACCGCAAACTCAATGATGCTACGCGAAAAGATCATTTCCCTCTTTCATTTATTGATCAAATGTTAGAAAGACTATCAGGACATGATTATTATTGTTTTTTAGATGGTTTTTCAGGTTTCTTCCAAATACCCATTGCCCCCGAGGATCAAGAGAAGACGACTTTCACCTGCCCTTATGGAACCTTCGCCTATAGGAGAATGCCGTTCGGACTATGCAACGCCCCTGCTACTTTCCAACGTTGCATGACGGCTATCTTCCATGATATGGTAGAAGACTTTATGGAAGTCTTCATGGACGACTTCTCGGTGTTCGGTAACTCATTTAGTGATTGTCTCTTTAAACTTGATAAAATGCTTGCTAGGTGTGAAGAAACTAACCTTGTTCTTAATTGGGAAAAATGTCATTTTATGGTTAGAGAGGGAATTGTGTTAGGACATAAGATTTCTGGGAAAGGTATAAAAGTCGACAAAGCTAAAATTGATGTAATTGCCAAACTACCTTACCCCACTAATGTAAAAGGTGTTAGAAGTTTTTTAGGGCATGCTGGATTTTATCGTAGGTTCATAAAGGATTTTTCAATGATATCTAGGCCTATGACCCAATTATTGCTAAAAGATGCGAAGTTTGATTTTTCTGAAGATTGCAAAAAGGCATTTAATATACTTAAAGAAAAACTAACTACTGCACCTATTATAATTTCGCCGGATTGGAATATGCCTTTTGAACTAATGTGTGATGCTAGTGATTATGCTGTTGGAGCTGTGCTTGGCCAAAAGATAGAAAAGAAATTTAAGCCAATTTATTATGCTAGCAAAACATTAAATAATGCCCAAGAACATTACACCACCACGGAAAAAGAACTTTTAGCAGTAGTTTTTGCATTCGATAAATTTAGGTCATATCTTATATTGTCAAAAACTATGGTATACACTGACCATTCTGCTTTGAAGTATCTGTTCAATAAACAGGATGCCAAGCCAAGGCTTATTAGGTGGGTTTTATTGCTCCAAGGATTCGATATTGAAATTAAAGATAAAAAGGGTGCAGAGAATCTGGCTGCTGACCACTTATCTAGACTTGAAAACCCTGATATGGAGGTTCTTGATGAAAGGGAAATCGCTGATGACTTTCCTGATGAACACCTTATGATGGTAAGAATTAAGAGCAATAATAATAGACCATGGTATGCCGACTATATAAACTTTATTGTAGCAAATAAAATTCCAAAAGGGCTAACATCCGACGAGAAAAGAAGATTTCTAAATCGCGCTAGTGAGTATATTTGGGATGAACCTTATGCCTTTAAATTATGTCCTGACAATATTATACGAAGATGCGTAGATGGTGATGATATCCCAGCAAAATTGGCACATTGCCATTCTGGGCCGACGGGGGGACATCACGGTGCAGTTATTACAAGAAGAAAAATCCTTGATGCAGGATTTTATTGGCCCACTATGTTGGATGATGCAAAAGATTATATAAAAGGATGTGATGCGTGTCAACGATCCGAAAATATAACATCAAGAAACGAAATGCCGCAAAACTATATCCATGTATGTGAAGTTTTCGACATATGGGGATTGGACTTCATGGGACCGTTTCCTGAATCTAAAGGTAATAAGTATATTTTGGTTGCTGTTGATTACGTATCAAAATGGGTCGAAGCGCAAGCATTACCAACAAACGACAGCAAGGTAGTACTTAAATTTTTGCAAAGTTTGTTCGCTAGGTTTGGAGTTCCTAAAGCATTGATTAGTGATAGGGGAACACACTTTTGTAATCACCATCTGGGAAGAGCCTTGCAAAAATATGGAGTGTATGATAGGGTTTCCACTGCATACCATCCTCAATCCAATGGGCAAACTGAAGTAACCAATAGGGCTATAAAGCGGATTCGTGAAAAAAATGACTGGATATAATCCGAAAGGGTGGTATGACAAGTTAAATGATGATTTATGGGCATTTCGTACAGCCTATAAGACACAAACGGGATGCACTCCATTTCGTCTTATATACGGAAAAGCATGCCACCTACCGGTCGAAATAGAACAAAGTGCATATTGGGCTTTGACGAAATGTAACATGGATATGGAAGCTGCGACGAAGAACCGTTTCATGGAACTTAATGAACTCTACGAACTAAGAGATGAGGCCTACAGAAATACTAAGATCTACAAAGAAAGAACTAAAAGATGGCATGACTCGAGGTTACATGGGGATAAAACGTTTACTATTGGAGAGAAAGTGCTGCTGTTTAATTCTCGATTAAAGATGTATCCAGGTAAACTTAAATCAAGATGGACGGGTCCGTTCGTTGTCAAGAAAGTGTATCCATACGGGACTATTGAAATATGCGATAAAAATGGTTATATATTTGATGTGCGTGTGTATTGCTCGAATTCTTTTATATCCACGGCAGCGGCGCCAAAGACTTGGTGCGCGCGTGATGTGTCGTTGTAGTTTAGCAGAGTTAATGCCTACTCAAGTTTTAAATTTATATTTAGCCGACTTATCAATAAAACAAAGACTTTAACGAGCAGTGTACCCGGTCAGTATGAATATAATGGTAAGTAGAGTGTCGATCACTAAGAGTGGAACGTATTATCTAGTTATTCTAATCAGTATTTTAATATCTTAAGTTAGCTGTACAACCTAATCTAACGCAAGGGGGTTCATCCTGAGAGACTGGCACGGTTTGGTTATGATTAAATAGAAAACTAAACTAATGAGCACGAATCAGCGATTAGCACACACGTACACAGATAGATACTTGAGACAATAAGAAGACCTGTCCTGATAATTAAGTAGCTTGTCACTTGTTTTATTGCTAGTTTTATATGAAGTGTATATAATTAACCCTTTCTCGTTGGCTCTAATCTTATCGGCGAGTAAACCCTTAATGATCACTTATGTCTATCCTACTAACCTAGAAACGATAGAATAAATAGGCGAGGAAGGGGCATGGCGACCCAAGCAATGCTCAGCTAGACACAGAGGTTATCAATGCACTAATAAAAGTCACCAAAGACATCAACATATAAACTTTAATTAATGGGAAAGCAATTTTAAGGGGTGCCCATGATTTTCCGTAGTCACATGGAATCGGCCCATCAATCCTGATGAATTAAAGTGTACTAATACAATAAAACAAAACTACTTAATGAATTGAATACATGCAGGACCTTCTTACAGCTCTTGTATCTTCGTTTAGGGTGTGTCTTGTGCTGCTAATACGTCTGAATTCGGCTCTAGGGTTTCTTCGGTCTTCGAAAGCTTAGTATGTAGGATCCCGAAATTCGTCTGGCCTTGGGGTATTTATAGTTTCTGTCTGAGGGTTAGATGCGGCGCATAGGATAAGTAGATGCGGCGCATTGACTTAACTTCGCGTGGGGTCCAAGATTAATATATTCAGGAATATTCGTACATCGCCTTAAGATGCGGCGTAACTCCATTTCTCTATGCGGCGCATGTCCTTTGCTGTCTTGGATTGTAACTTGTGAAATCTTGATAGTGATGCGCCGTATGTACGAAGTGTGTTGCGGCGTATCTGGAGCAGAATGATCTTGATCTTGTACATTTCAGTAGACTCTTAACATCTTGCTTGTTTTGCTCCATAATTAGTCCAAAATCGCCAAGTTTCACATAATACTTGTTTTTACCTGAGAATTACAAAAGTAAACATTAACGTATCAATTCTCATATATAATATATTAAAACAAGTCAAACAAATAGGATAAGTGATGGTAATAAAATGTACTTATTTGAGTTCATCAAATATCCCCCCACTTGAACTTTACTTGTCCCCAAGTAAACCTTAGAATAAATCTTATGAAAATGTATCCTAAAAGGTATTAGGATTTATTTTTATATGTAAGCATATATTCGTTTTGTCATAATTGCACAACCAAACACTTAACGAATTGGAAATAAAATAAAATATTTCGATAAAAGCAAATCTAATCGTTTAACTGTCCAGTCGTGACGAATATTCTATCATAAGCTTGGCAAGTATACGCATCTCCCCCACTAAAGCCAAGGAATAACAAGTCTAAAGCGGTAAAAAGGGTTTGTTGGTTAAGGGTTAATCATTCTTCTTAATCTCTATCGATCTCACATTCCAGAAAAGGCGACAAAATCACAAATACATGATCGAATCCACGACCACGATACTTGCAATTGCTCAAATCCTTAACTTGAATGGGCTAAAGATAGGACCAAGTAATCTTTACCAATAATATTATATCAAAAAGGGCGACAAAATCATAAATACATAGCCGAATCCATGACTACGATACTTAAGATTGCTCAAATCCCTAATCTCAATAAATCAAAGGTTTGGATAAAGAATGATGTAGGGTATGGATAATATTTGGGATACAAATTGGTGTAAAATGAAAAATAAACAAAACAGATAAATTAAAATCCTAAGTGTGGTAAATTACTTTCCCAACCATCCCATGAATAAGACTCATATCATTGAATAACTCACGCTTTAGGTAGACACGAATTATACTCAACAAGATCTCAATCAAAGAATAACCTTAGTTGGCGTTCCCATAACGGCCAACTCCCATTCAATCCATAAATATAATATACAACAAATAGTGGTGATATCGCCCACTTAATACAAAACTTTACATAAGTTGGTTAAAACAAACTTCCAACTTTTTTTTTTCTTTTTTTTTTTTTTTTTTTTTTTTTTTTTTTTTTGACATCAACATATATGTGTAAAATTTCACAACTTTTCTATCACTATTTTTCCGGATAATTTTTCCATACTCTTCATACTTTCAGAAATAACTGTAATAGTGAAAGTAGTAAACACACGAAAAATAAACTCAAAATTATACAGTATGTACTTTCATACCAATTGCATTGCGCAATTTCCCGACCTAACCAAAGATAATGAATTACGCACGTGAACACAGGTAATGTAAGGAAACACACTTTGCCTAAAGCAATTAACCAACCACGTATTTTAATCTACAGGGTAGGCTAAGGTGTAAGGGTGTAACGAAACATTATAACAAAGGTGTAAGAAACGAAAGGAATGGCTCTGAGTGTTTTTCTAGGGGTATCATACTCTAAAAGTGAGAGTAACAAAAGGTTTATACGGGGGTTAACTAACCAGTGTAGTTAGTTAATATCACATAACATATAAAGGCTATTTGGGTGTAATCCTAGAAATTTACCAATTTAGACAAGTCATTCCAATTATATAGATAATACTTATTATGGTGGTCTCGAATAGTATACAAGCCAAGTTCTAAAGTTTACAAGTCACCGGCATGCTCATAGATTTGTGAATTTTGATAAGTTCACAATTTTTGAAAATAAGGTTATGTGTGCAGCTATGTAATTTAGACTTTAATCAAAAGCATGCTAAAAAATTTTAAATTTTGATATATTAAGCGCATTTTAAGCATATTTTGAAAAAGTTTAAGACAAGTAAGTGTTCTAATTCTCCAATCCCCCCACTTAAGTTAAACAACGTCCTCGTTGTTTGTGTCAAAGGTTAAAAACTGGAAAATAAAAGAATTAGAACAGAAAAACTCCACTGAGATTTGCTCGGTATGATCCTCCATTATTCGTATAAAAGCAAAAATCAACTTTCTTGTGGATTAGAACGTTTAAGCTTCATAGATGATGTATCCACAAGAATGCAGGAATCTATAATACCATTCAGACTTTAACACATCTGAGTTAAGAAGGTTCAAACTTGCATAATACATTAGTAGTTAGTAAAAATAAAACTTAAAAAAAAAAAAAATGAAAATCATTAGGTCAGTCGATACGCCGTATCTTATGGAACTAGATACGCCGTATCGAGCCTGGAATAAGTACGAAATAAAATAAAATAAAGGATAGGATGCGTCGCATCTGTTTTACTAGATGCGGCGCATGTATTTACCAAACAGACTGTTAACAGTCTATTGTAAAATGGGCTAGTTCCATGGTTCATCTCTCGGGTTCTCTCGTTCATTCATGCTGAACTTAATGCCAGTCTTCATCAAATATAACAAGAAACATAAACTGGAACATTAGATTTAAACATGGTAGTAATAATTAGTATAGTCCCGAAAGAATATAAGTAATGTACGAGGAAACATGTTCGTAATCAAAAGATGAAAATGCAAAGAGTGGTCAAGCCGTAGGCTGGTCGGGAGTCACGTCATCTGTATGGGCTCTTGAGGTACTAGCTCCGTCAGTCCTGCGGCGAACCCTGCGCTCGTATGTGGCCATCCCTCTGACATAAGCACCATCTGGGAGGTGGTGGCTGATCCCATGAAGAGCCATCACCCTACTGACACCGTCGACTAACCAGCTCGTATCTCTCCTCACTCCAGCAAGCTCAACTCTCAGTTCCTCGAGAGCCTCTCTCAATGACCTAACCTCTAGCTCCACTCTCTCGACTCTCTGTCCTACAGTGCGGGGAGCTGGTGGTGCTTGTGCCTGTACTTCATCCTGGGCTGGAGCAGCAGCTGGGGCCGCCTGAGCATCCCTCTGCTCCGGCTCAGCAGGCCTAGGTGGTCCTAACGGTGCCCAGAAGTATCCACCCATGATCTCCTCGAATATCCCAAGCCTAGTCGCAAGATAGTCTGCATCCATACCAGGTAATCTAGCTACATCAATCGGGAGATGATGAACTCAAATAAGTACATTTTATTACTATCATTTATCCTATTTATTTGACTTGTTTTACTATATTATGTATGAGGATTGATACTTAATCGTTTACTTTTGTAATTCTCAGGTAAAAACAAGCATTTGGTGAAACTTAGCGATTTTGGACTAATAATGGAGCAAAACATGCATAAAGTTAAGAGTCTACTGAAATGAAGAAGATCAAGACTAATCTGCTCCAGATGCGCCGCATCTCACTCATGACATGCGCCGCATCTCTATCAAGATATCACCAGATACGATCCAAGATACAAGAGGACATGCGCCGCATCTAATCATGGAGTTACGCCGCATCTTCTGGCGGTGTACGAATATTCCTAAATATTATAATCTTGGACCCCACGCGAAGTTAAGTACATGCGCCGCATCTACTCCTTAGATGCGCCGCATCTTCCCTCAGACAGAAACTATAAATACCCCAAGACCAGACGAATTTCGAAAGCATTATATAAGTTTCGAAGACCGAACAGAAGAACAAAAGGACGAATTCAGTCAAGGAGGCAGCACAAGACACACCCAAATCAAAGATACAAGAGCTGTAAGAAGGTGCTGCATGTGTTTAATTCATTAAGTAGTTTTGTTTTATTGTGTTAGCAAACTTTAATTCATCAGGATTGGTGGCTTGTGTAATGTGACAACGAAAGATTGCACTCCCTTTAATACTTGCTTTCCCATCAATTAAAGTTTATATGTTGATGTCTTTGGTTACTACTTATTAGTGCATTGACAACCTCTGTGTTTATTAATGGCTTGCGGGCATTTGACTGCGGGACATAATGTGGCTCCCACGGTTATTACTAAATTGATCACTTAGGAATAACTTTTAGACATAAGTAATCATTAAGGGTTTACTCGCCGATAAGATTAGGACCAACGAGAAAGGGTTAACTACATACACTTCATATAAAGCTATAAATAAAACAAGTGACAATCTACTTAATCATAAGGACAGCCCTCTTATTGTCTCAAGTATCTATCTGTGTACGTGTGTGCTACTTGCTTATTCGTGCCTATTGGTTTATTTTATTATTTAATTGCAAACAAATCGTGCCAGTCTCTCAGGCTGAAACCCCCTTGCGTTAGGATATTAAAATACTGATTAGAATAACGAGATAATACGTTCCACTCTTAGTGATCGACACTCTACTTACCATTATCTTCATACTGACCGGGTACACTGCTCGTTAAGTGTGTGTGTTATTGATAAGTCGGCTAAATATAAATTTAAAACTTGAGTAGGCATTAAAACTGCCAAAACTTTACTCCAACGCACGCCCATCAAGTTTTTGGCGCCGCTGCCGGGGAGTGAATTGTTATTATCTGTTAATTTGATTAGTATTTTAATTAGGTTTTTCTTTTTATTAGATTAATTGCATCATTGTACTATTTTGCATATTTGTTGTATTGTGTGTTATTTGTTTGCTTTTATTTTTGTGTGTTTATTTTTGTTTGTGTGTTTTTATTTTTCGTATTTTTCTGTTCTGCTATCGTTGTACTGTGCTAAATCAAACGATACGGCGCATCTGATCTCTCAGATACGGCGTATTGCGTTTAATTTTTATAAAATACAACGCGTTTAATTAATTCGATACGACGCATCTTTTCCCCAAGATACGGCGTATCTGTTTTTAATACGATTTTTTTTTTAAAAAAAGCGATAAAGTAATACGACGCATCTGCTTTTGCAGATACGGCGTATCTGTTTTTGATAAAAAAAAAAAAAAAAAAAAAAAAAAAAAAAAAAAAAAAAAAAAATTCTAAACGTTAACGCCATACGACGCATCTGCTTTAGCAGATACGGCGTATCTATTATTTTAATTAAAAACAGTTTGCGAATTATTAAACAGATACGACGTATCGATCTCTGTCGATACGGCGCATCTTTCTGAATCAAAAATCGATATTTATTTTTAAACATAACGAAAATACGGCGCATTAACTTTCGTTAATACGACGCATTTAATTTTAATTAGATAAGCTGATTTTTGATTAATTAATTCGATACGGCGCATTCATAAATTCTAATGCGGCGTATCTATTTTCTGAATAAAGTCTGATTAAATTTTAACGATTTTAAGATACGGCGTATCCAACTATTTGAATACGGCGCATCATCTGCAGATATCAGCAACTTTTATTCTTTTCTAATTTCCGAACGGGAAATATTCTGACTTACCCTTATACTAGGAAGCTTTTACTTTGAAATCTTCTTGTTCTTAATTTTCAGGAACAATGTTCAATATTTTCCCAAACTGGTTCGGAAGACCCCAAAGAAACCTTACTATGGAAGAGTTTGCATTACTAATCGCTCAAGCCAATGAACAAGAACATCATGAAGCAAGGAACTTTATCACTGAATTTAAAGGCAGTCATGAGCTGTTACTAAAGGAACAAAACAATATGATCAATGGTTTGGCAATTGAAGTGCACCAATTGTCAACAGTGCTTAACAAGGTTCTTTTGGTAAGGCACGATCTGAAAGGAATTACAACTAGAGGCGGAAAGTCAACCTTTCAAATCGGAGAAACACCCGAGGATGACAGTACAAACAAAATTTCCCCTGAATCTTTACCACCTGAGCAAGAGCAACCAAAAGAGACTGATCCAGAACCTGTAATTAGAAGAGAACCTTCTGTTGAACCTAAACGATCAACACCACCCTTCCCACATAGGGTAAGGAAAGAGAAAGAAGATGCTGAATCTGTCAAAAGAAGGAGAAATTGTGGATAGTCCAAAAGTCAACGTTATTAATACTAGGAATTACGATGAATTTGAGGGATATGATGGTTCTTGGGATTATGGTAGAAGAATCCACGCCAATTGTGCTTACAATTTGCAATTCCCATGCATGATTGGATACAAATGTATTGACGCCAATTTCTTTCCTATTTTGCCGATCAATGTTATGTCAAGAAGCTTTTACAATTCTATTATGAGAAATAAAGTGGAGTGTAGGGGAAAGAATGTAGTTGGAGCCTTCATTAATGTCCCGATCTTCGTTGGACGCTTTACTATTGTAACTGAGTTCGCCATTGTTGAAGACATGAATGCCTATCGTGACAGCAGTATGGGCGACGTGATTGTTGGAAAACCATTCTGTAGGGAGATCACTATTAATGCAAAGCGATTTGAAGGAAAGATCACCTTTCAATGTGGAAGCGACGTTATCACTTATATGATGCCCCGAACTCACCCTGGATTTAAACATGCTACTAATAGGGTCTGCTACAAATTCTCTCCGTTCCTTTTTATTAGTAATGATGACATGAAGAGAGGGATTGAATACCCGAATCAGATGATGGAAGGATTCTATAAAGGAGTTTTGAACTTGGGACCTGAATATATACGTGACGAATTAGTTGCTAAATGGATCCTACGTGGCAATGTAGGAATCAATGATCGATATTAAAGAGCTGAACGTGAGTCTAACTTGAAGACTCTGGAATAAAGACAAGTGCTTACCGGGAGACAACCCGGATTTATCTTTTAATTATTCTGTTTTCTGTGTCGAGTCAGTCAGGCCCGCACGAAGATACGGCGCATCTCAATTCTGAGATGCGACGCATCTCCTGCAATGGTCATATCTTATTTTATTTTTCTGCATTTTTATTTTCGACTTTAAAACTCTTTATCAGTTTATTTTTAATGCGGCGCATCCCTGGTTAAGGATGCGGCGCATCTTTATTCTGATCCGTATTAATTCCAGGCTCGATACGGCGTATCTTCTTCCATAAGATACGGCGCATCGACTGACCTGATGATTTTCAGTTTTAATTTTTAAGTTTTATTTTTCCTAACTACTAATGTATTATGCAAGTTGAACCTTTCTTATCTTAGGTGTGTTTTAAAGTGTTGGTGGTATTATAGTTTCCTGGATTTCCTGTGGATACATCAAGTATGAAGCTTTAACGTTCTAATCCACAAGAAAGATGATTTTTGCTCTTATACTAATGGAGGATCATACCGAGCAAATCTCAGGGGAGTTTTTCTGTTCTAATTCTTTTATTTTCCAGTTTTTAACCTTTTTATACAAACAACGAGGACGTTGTTTAACTTAAGTGGGGGGATTGGAGAATTAGAACACTTAACACTTACTTGTCCTAAACTTTTTCAAAAATTATGCTTAAAATGTGCCTAATATATCAAACTTAAAAAAAAATTTAGCATGTTTTTGTTTAAGATCTAAGTTGCATAGCTGCACACATGACGTTATTTTCAAAAATTGTGATTTTCCAAAATTCACAAATCTATGAGTGTGCCGGTGACTTGTAAACTTTAGAACTTGGCTTGTATACTATTCGAGACCACCATAATGAGTATTATTTTATATAATTGGAATGACTTGTCTAAATTGGTAAATTTCTAGGATTACACCCAAAATAGCCTATTATATGTTATGTGTTATTTAACTAACTACACTGGTTAGTTAACCCCCGTATAAACCCTTTTGTTACTCTCATTTTTAGAGTAAGATACCCCTAGAAAAACCCTCAGAGCCATTCCTTTCGTTTCTTACACCTATGTTTAAATTGTTTCGTTACACCTTACACCTTAGCCTACCCTGTAGATTAGAATCCGTGGTTGGTTAATTGCTATAGGCAAAGTGTGTTTCCTTACATTACCTGTGTTCGCGTGCGTAATTCATTATCTATGGTTAGGTCGGGAAATTGCACAATGCAATTGGAGTGAAAGTAAATATTATATATTTTTGAGTTTATTTTTCGTGTGTTTACTACTTTCACTATTACCGTTATTTCTAAAGAATGAAAAGTATAGAAAAATTATCCGGAAAGAAAGTTGTAGTGATGTGGTGAAATTTTACACATCTATGTTTATGTTTCAAGTTAAAAAAAAAAAAAAAAAAAAAAAAAAAAAAAAAAAATCGAAAAAATAAGAAAAGAAAAAGAAAGAAAGAAAAGTTGGAAGTTAATTTTAACCAACTTATGTAAAGTTATGTAAGTGGTCGATATCACCACTATTTGTTGTACTATATTTATGGATTGAATGGGAATTGGCAGTTATGGGAACGCCAATTAAGGTTTATTCTTTGATTAAGATCTTGTTGAGTATAATTCGTGTCTACCTAAAGCGTGTGTTCAAGTGTTAAAGCGTGAGTTATTCTATGATATGAGTCTTATTCATGGGATGGTTGGGATAGTGATTAACCACACTTAGGATTTTAATTTATTTGTTTTGTTTATTTTCATTTTACACCAATTTATATCCCAAATGTTATCCATGCCCTTTATTATTCTTTATCCAACCAAACCTTTGATTTATTGAGATTAGGGATTTGAGCAATCTTAAGTATCGTAGTCGTGGATTCGGCTATGTATTTATGATTTTGTCGCCCTTTTTGATATATTATTATTGGTGAAGTTTGGACCTATCTTTAGCCTGTTCGAATTAAGGATTTGAGCAATTGCAAGTATCGTGTTCGTGGATTCGATCATGTATTTGTGATTATGTCGCCTTTTCTGGAATTTGAGATCGATAGTGAAAGAGAATAATTAACCCTTAAGCCTACAAACCCTTTTTACCGCTTTAGACTTGTTATTCCTTAGCTTTAGTGGTGGAGATGTGTATACTTGCCAAGCTTATGATAGAATATTCGTCACGACTGGACAGTTAAACGATTAGATTTGCTTTTATCGACTTATTTTATTTTACTTCTAATTCGTTAAGTGTTTAGTTGTGTGATTATGAAATAAACGAATACATGCTTAAATATAAAAATAAATCCTAACATCTTTTAGGATACATTTTCATAAAAGAAATTCTAAGGTTTACTTGGGGACAAGTAAAGTTCAAGTGGGGGGATATTTGATGAACTCAAATAAGTACATTTTATTACTATCATTTATCCTATTTATTTGACTTGTTTTACTATATTATGTATGAGGATTGATACTTAATCGTTTACTTTTGTAATTCTCAGGTAAAAACAAGCATTTGGTGAAACTTAGCGATTTTGGACTAATAATGGAGCAAAACATGCATAAAGTTAAGAGTCTACTGAAATGAAGAAGATCAAGACTAATCTGCTCCAGATGCGCCGCATCTCACTCATGACATGCGCCGCATCTCTATCAAGATATCACCAGATATGATCCAAGATACAAGAGGACATGCGCCGCATCTAATCATGGAGTTACGCCGCATCTTCTGGCGGTGTACGAATATTCCTGAATATTATAATCTTGGACCCCACGCGAAGTTAAGTACATGCGCCGCATCTACTCCTTAGATGCGCCGCATCTTCCCTCAGACAGAAACTATAAATACCCCAAGACCAGACGAATTTCGAAAGCATTATATAAGTTTCGAAGACCGAACAGAAGAACAAAAGGATGAATTCAGTCAAGGAGGCAGCACAAGACACACCCAAATCAAAGATACAAGAGCTGTAAGAAGGTGCTGCATGTGTTTAATTCATTAAGTAGTTTTGTTTTATTGTGTTAGCAAACTTTAATTCATCAGGATTGGTGGCTTGTGTAATGTGACAAAGAAAGATTGCACTCCCTTTAATACTTGCTTTCCCATCAATTAAAGTTTATATGTTGATGTCTTTGGTTACTACTTATTAGTGCATTGATAACCTCTGTGTTTATTAGTGGCTTGCGGGCATTTGACTGCGGGACATAATGTGGCTCCCACGGTTATTACTAAATTGATCACTTAGGAATAACTTTTAGACATAAGTAATCATTAAGGGTTTACTCGCCGATAAGATTAGGACCAACGAGAAAGGGTTAACTACATACACTTCATATAAAGCTATCAATAAAACAAGTGACAATCTACTTAATCATAAGGACAGCCCTCTTATTGTCTCAAGTATCTATCTGTGTACGTGTGTGCTACTTGCTGATTCGTGCCTATTGGTTTATTTTATTATTTAATTGCAAACAAATCGTGCCAGTCTCTCAGGCTGAAACCCCCTTGCGTTAGGATATTAAAATACTGATTAGAATAACGAGATAATACGTTCCACTCTTAGTGATCGACACTCTACTTACCATTATCTTCATACTGACCGGGTACACTGCTCGTTAAGTGTGTGTGTTATTGATAAGTCGGCTAAATATAAATTTAAAACTTGAGTAGGCATTAAAACTGCCAAAACTTTACTCCAACGCACGCCCATCAGGAGATCAGCAGGAATCTCATCATCCAATACCCCAAAGTGCCTAGCAAGTCGAGAGGCAAAGTGACCCCCAGTCATCTGGCTTCTACCGTCTCTCCCTGGAGCTACTCTGTGTAAATAATGTGCCAAGAAGTGAGGGATGTTCACCACAGCTCCCTCGTCCATGCTTCTCAAAAGAAAAAAGGTCCAAAGTAGTCACCTTCTCAGGTGATTGTCCCCTCCCAGCAATGGTCAGGGCTATCAGACGGTGACAAAGCCTCCTCATGGGCTCCCTAATCAGTGTGTATGAAGGAGTGGTGGTGGTCGAATCACCCCCAGATAAAATCTCAACCCAATAATCTCCTAACTCCCCACGATCCGGAACGACCCTTAAACTGTTAGCCCAATAATCAGCAAAACCTGGAGATGCCATTTCCTCTGCAGTGTGCAACCCGAGAGCTAGTATGAACTGCCTCATAGACATCCTTCGCTCTAATCCACCCAGTCTGAATACCAAAGTATCGAACGTGTCAAGATCAAGATCTGTCTCCCTGTAGTGCACTGTACTGAAAAACTCCAACATCAAAACCTTCACCAACGGCTCCTCAATCCTAAACAACCTTTCCCAAGTGTAAGACCTGAATAAAACCTGCCCTTCCCCATCACTGTGTACCATCTCCAACCTAGTCCGTAACCTACCAGCAACGTCACCCCCATCAATATGCCCGATGCTGTCAAAATCCAAAACTGGAACACTGAACACCTTCCTCTGATAAAACTTCCTAAGTCTAGGCATGTAATCATCAACGGCACCCTGTGTCAGTTCCATTGTTTCAAAACGGAGCCATGGGTGTCTACGGGCGGCAACTTGGAGATCCATTCTGAAAAATTCAAAACAGAAAATATTAGTGTTCTGTTAGTAGGAAGATGCGGCGTATTACAAAAGGCGATACGGCGCTTAGGTCATGCGTCGCATCTAGGTATAACTGATACGGTGCAGATGGTAAAGACAGTAATACGCCGCATAGATTAAGGGAATACGGCGTATGGGGGATGCGTCGTATCTAGGTTAAGTAATACGGCGTAACAATGAAGTATTTAAATTGGAAATAGGTCGTTACGCCGCATCAATTAACCAAGATGCGCCGCGTCTAGCAATATATCAGTATAAAATAAAGGGGTCAGGCATGTTTTCCAAGAATCTGGACCCGTGACGTAAACTCCCACTTAACATCACAGTTCCATTTTACCCATATATTAAATCTAAGAGTTCCTATAACCACAATATTTCATTTTCCCTCCAAAGCTCAAAAACAAATTTCCCGAACCCTAATTTTCGTTTAAATCAATTTGGTACCAAATTCAATGATTAGTCCAAAAATTAACATGGAGGAAATTATCTAGTCCTAGTTCTAATCAAATCCCCTAAACTTCTAAGCCCTAATCGAACTGTATCATAAACCCTAATTTTTAGATTTAAACAAAATCAAATAGAATAATTACCTTATATTGCGATTAGGATTCGGTCTAAAGTTCGGATTAGAAGTTTGATTCGAGAAAAGAACTCAAATTAGAGGGTTTAATTCTGTCAAGAAGTGTGCGTTTTTACTGTGTGAATAATGGGGTAAGAAATTGAAATCCGGCGCATCTCTTTCTTATTTATAGGGTAAATACAATGCGCCGTATCGCATAATAGTATGCGCCGTATCTTATCTAAATTCGTTGACTGGTTAATAAGTTTTAATTAGTCAGAAATACGGCGCTTAGAAAACTAAGATCCGCCGTATTACTGTGCTAGTGAACGAAATTTAAATAAGGAACGTACCTTGGCCTCCGCAACATATTTCCTTACACATCAAATTGGGGTAAAACGGTATACCATATGATATATATAAATTCAAGATAAGAACAATAAGCATATCCGTTTTATTAATGATTATAATCTTCTTGTTTAGTGGATAATGATTTACTCCAAGGTTATGAGCAAATATTGTTTTAAGCTTACAAAATTAAGATTATATTCGGGAGAGGTTTCGTAGAGAACTCTCTATAAGGCTAGGTAAATTAATGTAGAGGATACCTGGAATTCTATTTCAAGAATTTTAAGATACTCAAATGTTACCAGTACTGAATTCTCCTCCACTCTTATCGTTTTATTTCAGCCTTTCAGTCATCAAAGGTTTGATTACTCCAGCTAGCGTCTCTTGGTTAGGTTCAGAATGTAATCTTCCATAGTGATGCTTAAGCCATCATTTATCCTGAAAGTAAACCAACTTGTGCACGCGAGTAGTGGAACGATCAAAGTGAATATCAAAAATCAACTATATTTATTGAATTAAATGCGTCGTATTAACAAAAGCTAATGCGCCGTATTTTCGTTACGTTTCAAAATACAAGATTTTTGATTTAGAAGATGCGCCGTATCGATAGAAATCGATGCGTCGTATCTGTTTAATAATTCGAAAACCTGTTTTTAATATAAATAGAAAATACGCCGTATCTGTTAAAACAGATGCGTCGTATGGCGTTAGGGTTTAGTAAATTTTTTTTTAATTAAAAACAGAATACGCCGTATCTTGGGGAAAGATGCGTCGTACTCGAATTTATTAAACGTGTTGTATTTTATAAAAATTAAATGCAATACGCCGTATCTGTGAAAACAGATGCACCGTATCATTTGTATCAGCTCAATACAATGATAGCAGAATGCAGAAAAATAGAAAAAGAAAAACAAAAAATAAAAACAAACAAAAAGAAACAAAAATTAAAGAAAATAATAAAAAAAAAAAAAAAAAAAAAAAAAAAAACACACACACACACAAAAACAGAAAATATGCAAATAATACAATGAATGCAATTTATCTAATATACAACGGAGTTAGTGGTTAGAATCTAAAAATTAAAAAGAAAAACCTAATTAAAATACTAATCAAATTAACAGATAATAACAATTCACTCCCCGGCAGCGGCGCCAAAAACTTGGTGCGCGCGTGATGTGTCGTTGTGGTTTAGCAGAGTTAATGCCTACTCAAGTTTTAAATTTATATTTAGCCGACTTATCAATAAAACACACACTTTAACGAGCAGTGTACCCGGTCAGTATGAATATAATGGTAAGTAGAGTGTCGATCACTAAGAGTGGAACGTATTATCTAGTTATGCTAATCAGTATTTTAATATCTTAAGTTAGCTGTACAAACTAATCTAACGCAAGGGGGTTCAGCCTGATAGACTGGCACGGTTTGGTTATGATTAAATAGAAAACTAAACTAATGAGCACGAATCAGCGATTAGCACACACGTATACAGATAGATACTTGAGACAATAAGAAGACCTGTCCTGATAATTAAGTAGCTTGTCACTTGTTTTATTGCTAGTTTTATATGAAGTGTATATAATTAACCCTTTCTCGTTGGCTCTAATCTTATCGGCGAGTAAACCCTTAATGATCACTTATGTCTATCCTACTATCCTAGAAATGATAGAATAAATAGGCGAGGAAGGGGCATGGCGACCCAAGCAATGCTCAGCTAGACACAGAGGTTATCAATGCACTAATAAAAGTCACCAAAGACATCAACATATAAACTTTAATTAATGGGAAAGCAATTTAAAGGGGTGCCCATGATTTTCCGTAGTCACATGGAATCGGCCCATCAATCCTGATGAATTAAAGTGTACTAATACAATAAAACAAAACTACTTAATGAATTGAATACATGCAGGACCTTCTTACAGATCTTGTATCTTCGTTTAGGGTGTGTCTTGTGCTGCTAATACGTCTGAATTCGGCTCTAGGGTTTCTTCGGTCTTCGAAAGCTTAGTGTGTAGGATCCCGAAATTCGTCTGGCCTTGGGGTATTTATAGTTTCTGTCTGAGGGTTAGATGCGGCGCATAGGATAAGTAGATGCGGCGCATTGACTTAACTTCGCGTGGGGTCCAAGATTAATATATTCAGGAATATTCGTAAATCGCCTTAAGATGCGGCGTAACTCCATTTCTCTATGCGGCGCATGTCCTTTGCTGTCTTGGATTGTAACTTGTGAAATCTTGATAGTGATGCGCCGCATGTACGAAGTGTGTTGCGGCGTATCTGGAGCAGAATGATCTTGATCTTGTACATTTCAGTAGACTCTTAACATCTTGCTTGTTTTGCTCCATAATTAGTCCAAAATCGCCAAGTTTCACATAATACTTGTTTTTACCTGAGAATTACAAAAGTAAACATTAACGTATCAATTCTTATATATAATATAATAAAAAAGTCAAATAAATAGGATAAGTGATGGTAATAAAATGTACTTATTTGAGTTCATCAATATTCAAGGTAAACGGGCAACGAGTAAAGAAATACTTTGATAAAAAAATTGAGGATACTGAGAACGAGGTGGTGGAGTTTGAACCCGAAGTATTGGAATAAGGAGTTGAACGTGAGTCTAACTTGAAGACTCTGCAATAAAGACAAGTGCTGACCGGGAGACAAACCGTAAAATTTTTACTTTTCTGTTCTGTGTCGAGTCTGTCAGACCCGCAGAAGATACGGCGCATCTCCATCATAAGATGAGACGCATCGCCTGCACTGGTTATATCTTATTTAATTTTCTGCATTTTTATTTTTGACTTTAAAACTTTCTGTCAGTATTTTAATGCGGCGCATCCCTGGTTAAGGATGCGACGCATCCTCTATTCTGATTCGTATTTATTCCAGGCTCAATACGGCGTATCTTTTTTTCATAAGATACGGCGTATCGACTGACCTGATGATTTTCATTTTAATTTTTTAAGTTTTAATTTTACTAACTACTAATGTATTATGCAAGTTTGAACCTTCTTAACTCAGGTGTGTTAAAGTCTGAATGGTATTATAGATACCTGCATTTCTGTGGATACATTATCTATGAAGCTTAAATGTTCTGATCCACAAGAAAGTTGATTTTTGCTCTTACACGAATAATGGAGGATCATACCGAGCAAATCTCAGGGGAGTTTTTATGTTCTAATTCTTTTTATTTTACAGTTTTTAACCTTTAACACAAACAACGAGGACGTTATTTAACTTAAGTGGGGGGATTGGAGAATTAGAACACTTACTTGTCCTAAACTTTTTCAAAATATGCTTAAAATGTGCTTAATATATAAAAATTTAAATTTTTTTAGCATGTTTTTGTTTAAAGTCTAAATTACATAGCTGCACACATAACATTATTTCCAAAAATTGTGAACTTATCAAAACTCACAAATCTATGAGTGTGCCGGTGACTTGTAAACTTTAGAACTTGGCTTGTATACTATTCGAGACCACCATAATAAGTATTATCTTTATAATTGGAATGACTTGTCTAAATTGGTAAATTTCTAGGATTACACCCAAATAGCCTTTATATGTTATGTGATATTAACTAACTACATTGGTTAGTTAACCCCCGTATAAACCCTTTTGTTACTCTCACTTTTAGAGTAAGATACCCTTAGAAAAATACTCAGAGCCATTCCTTTCGTTTCTTACACCTTTGTTATAATGTTTCGTTACACCCTTACACCTTAGCTTACCTTGTAGATTAAAATCCGTGGTTAATTGCTTTAGGCAAAGTGTGTTTCCTTACATTACCTGTGTTCGCGTGCGTAATTCATTATCTTTGGTTGAGTCAGGAAATTGCACAATGCAATTGGTATGAAAGTAAATATTGTATAACTTTGAGTTTATTTTTCGTGTGTTTACTACTTTCGCCATTACAGTTATTTCTGAAAGTATGAAGAGTATGAAAAATTATCCGGAAAAATAGTGATAGTAAAGTTGTGAAATTTTACACATATATGATGTCAAAAAAAAAAAAAAAAAAAAAATCGAAAAAATAGAAAAGAAAAGTTGGAAGTTTGTTTTAACCAACTTATGTAAAGTTTTGTATTAAGTGGGAGATATCACCACTATTTGTTGTATATTATATTTATGGATTGAATGGGAGTTGGCCGTTATGGGAACGCCAACTAAGGTTATTCTTTGATTGAGATATTGTTGAGTATAATTCGTGTCTACCTAAAGCATGTGTTTCAAGTGTTAAAGCGTGAGTTATTCAATGATATGAGTCTTATTCATGGGATGGTTGGGATAGTGATTAACCACACTTAGGATTTTAATTTATCTGTTTTGTTTATTTTTCATTTTACACCAATTTGTATCCCAAATATTATCCATACCCTATATCATTCTTCATCCAAACCTTTGATTTATTGAGATTAGGGATTTGAGCAATCTTAAGTATCGTAGTCGTGGATTCGGCTATGTATTTATGATTTTGTCGCCCTTTTTGATATAATATTATTGGTGAAGATTACTTGGTCCTATCTTTAGCCTATTCGAGTTAAGGATTTGAGCAATTGCAAGTATCGTGGTCGTGGATTCGATCATGTATTTGTGATTTTGTCGCCTTTTCTGGAATTTGAGATCGATAGAGATTAAAAAAGATGATTAACCCTTAACCAACAAACCATTTTTACCTCTTTAGACTTGTTATTCCTTAGCTTTAGTGGAGGAGATGCGTATACTTGCCAAGCTTATGATAGAATATTCGTCACGACTGGACAGTTAAACGATTAGATTTGCTTTTATCGAAATATTTATTTTATTTCTAATTCGTTAAGTGTTTGGTTGTGCAATTATGACAAAAAACGAATACATGCTTAAATATAAAAATAAATCCTAATATCTTTTAGGATACATTTTCATAAGATTTATTCTAAGGTTTACTTGGGGACAAGTAAAGTTCAAGTGGGGGGATATTTGATGAACTCAAATAAGTACATTTTATCATCATCATTTATCCTATTTATTTGACTTGTTTTATTATATTATATATGAGAATTGATACGTTAATGTTTACTTTTGTAATTCTCAGGTAAAAACAAGTATTATGTGAAACTTGGCGATTTTGGACTAATTATGGAGCAAAACAAGCAAGATGTTAAGAGTCTACTGAAATGTACAAGATCAAGATCATTCTGCTCCAGATACGCCGCAACATACTTCGTACATACGGCGCATCACTATCAATATTTCACAAGTTACAATCCAAGATAGCAAAGGACATGCGCCGCATAGAGAAATGGAGTTACGCCGCATCTTAAGGCGGTGTACGAATATTCCTGAATATATTAATCTTGGACCCCACGCGAAGTTAAGTCAATGCGCCGCATCTACTTATCCTATGCGCCGCATCTAACCCTCAAACAGAAACTATAAATACCCCAAGGCCAGACGAATTTTGAGACACTGAGACGAGAGCTAGAGAAACTCAGGAGAGAAAGCAAGATACCAGAGCCGAATTCAGATGTATTAGCAGCACAAGGCACACCCTAAACGAAGATACAAGAGCTGTAAGAAGGTCCTGCATGCATTCAATTCATTAAGTAGTTTTGTTTTATTGTATTAGTACACTTTAATTCATCAGGATTGATGGGCCGATTCCATGTGACTACGGAAAATCATGGGCACCCCTTAAAATTGCTTTCCCATTAATTAAAGTTTATATGTTGATGTCTTTGGTGACTTTTATTAGTGCATTGATAACCTCTGTGTCTTGCTGAGCATTGCTTGGGTCGCCATGCCCCTTCCTCGCCTGTCTATTCTAGCGTATACGAAACGTGGGCATCACAAATGCTCAATATTCTAGGATAGTGGGATAGACATAAGTGATCATTAAGGGTTTACTCGCCGATAAGATTAGAGCCAACGAGAAAGGGTTAATTATATACACTTCATATAAAACTAGCAATAAAACAAGTGACAAGCTACTTAATTATCAGGACAGGTCTTCTTATTGTCTCAAGTATCTATCTGTGTACGTGTGTGCTAATCGCTGATTCGTGCTCATTAGTTTAGTTTTCTATTTAATCATAACCAAACCGTGCCAGTCTCTCAGGCTGAACCCCCTTGCGTTAGATTAGGTTGTACAGCTAACTTAAGATATTAAAATACTGATTAGAATAACTTGATAATACGTTCCACTCTTAGTGATCGACACTCTACTTACCATTATATTCATACTGACCGGGTACACTGCTCGTTAAAGTGTGTGTTTTATTTATAAGTCGACTAAATATAAATTTAAAACTTGAGTAGGCATTAATACTGCTAAAACCACAACGACATCACGCGCGCACCAAGTCTTTGGCGCCGCTGCCGTGGATATAAAATAATTAGAGCAATACACACGAATATCAATATTCCAAATATAGAAAAGGGTTATCGTCGTATTATGTTTGTGACACCGAAGCCTTAATAGTTATGGTGTTAAGGTGTTGGATGTAGATGTGAATGTTCATGCGGCGATTGTATGCACACACAGAAATTTTTAGAATCTTTAGGAATCGAGTAGAGAATCAATCTGGACATAATGCTATTATAACTACTCCCAGTATTGCAAAATTCATCTCTAAGTAGGACATAGGTGGTCAGGCTATGTCCCACTATCCCTGGTTGAATATAGATGACCTGTCTATATACCACCGAGGTTCAATGAATTTTGAAATACTCAGCTTAGTTATACTAATAATATGTCCTTCACATTTAAAGGACGTTTTTGAAAGACTAAGGCAAGTGACCAAACTCGAGGTCGGATGATGAGATTATGTATGGAAAGGTGTAACGCTGTGACATATACGATACGTGAGCATGCTTATATGGAAGATAGTTACAGTAATCAATGAGAATGAGTGTGTATATTTGATCCAATAATAAGTAACAATTCTCATCAAATATGTCAGCAACAAATCACAAGTGAGGCATCAGCTTGGCAGGCAGGCACGTGGCGGTCATAGGGTTAAGTTTTCGTAAAAGTAGTTATAGTCTAGGTTTTAAAAATACCCAGTTCTCTATAAACTTGGCTCTGATACCAATCGGTAACACCCCCAAAATTGGGTCCAGCGGAAGCATACATGTCGCTGGGTTGTTACTCAATTGGTACCACAACACAAGTACAAAGAACGGTTTTTACCTCAATCATTTAGTATAAAATTTATTAACAAAAGTGTTAAATTTACATTATTATAAAGTGGTGCGGAATTAGGCCCTTAAGTGAGTTAAGCGGTCCCAAATGTTTATCAAAGTATCTTGATCCTATAACCATGCCATGTCATGCCAAAAGCCACCATAGGTGAGCTAACACTTTGAGAACCTAAAAATACATGCTAAAACGGGTCAACACGAGATTGGTGAGTTCATAGGTTTAGTTTAAATGTAAAGCATTGGAATAAAGATTTCCCAGCAGAGGCATTGTAAATCCACTCAGTCCCAAGTCCCGCCCATACAAGACTTGCAACCTGTGTGTTTACAACCCACTACCAAATAAGTTTAGGTTCTGGTAAACAAAAATAATATGTGGACCACCAGAATTCAAAGACCAATATATTCCGAATATAGAAAAGGGTTATCGTCGTATTATGTTCGTGACACCGAAGCCTTAATAGTTATGGTTTGGGCATACTTTTGACATAACAGTCAGGTGGGGAAACCGCAGTCCGTTTGACATATCAGTCAAGTGGGGAAACCACCCGGACACCCAAAGTTTCTGGTAGATGTCTACCTAGGACATCCAAGGTTCCTCAAATGATTATGCCTCCGTTTGACATCACAGTCAGGTGGGGAACACCACCCGGACTGGGAGTTCAATCCCAATAGATCTATTCACAACATTCGCGCTTAACGGTTCGTAACATAGGCAATATGAAATAGTTTAATACACTTGTGTCCATAATAAAATAATCAAGTGTGTAACAGATAAACACATAATACTTTTGAGTAACCGATCAAGTGTTTCAACCAATCAGTAATGTTTGAGAAAATGATTCACGTTTCAAGTAAAATGAGCATATAGTTTAAATATAAACGAGCTTGTATTCTCCCTCAAAACGGTTATAAAACAAGTAAAAGTAGGGGCCATGAACTCACCTTAGAAATAAGCTGTCTGAAATGATAAGTCGAGTAGCAATAGTGTGTGGCACCGACACGTGACAGTGGGTTCTGCTCTGTGTGTGTCGAGCAAGAAGGAGAAAACTAGAGCAAGTTTTACAACCCAAGTTATCATATAACTCAAAACTCTTTTTCTTCCTTTTCTTTTTGTGCTACTGTCGAAGATGAGAGAGCAAAATGAAAGAGTTTTTGTGCTTGTTTTTGTAGTGAAAGTGAGATAGATGTTGTATTACTTAAGTAGAGGATTAGGGTATAGATCTTAGAGGTTGACAAAGGTTGAAGAGGGGTCCCCTTTGCTCTCTTATTTCTGCCAAAGTATGGGGATTTGAAGGGGAAGAAAACCATGGTAGTTGACTAACCATTGGACACTAGGTTTACATGTTGGGAGTTGATGGCTAGGGGGACATGAATGACTTGTGGTACTTTACCTCAACATACTACTCATAATCCTAGGTTGTTTGAAGATAAACAATGGGTTTGGGATGGTTTTGTGTTGCTGTCGAGGAGGTAGGCAGAAAGAAGGACAAAAGATGCCTTTCATGTGTCTTTTAATAACATTTGCAAGTTGGTTAAGAGGTTTGTCCAAAATCTAATAAGATCAAATGCCATATTGTGGTAAAATGCGCACAATATTGTGTGCAATACGAGTAATATGGGCGGCATTCAAAGAAAAAGAGGGGGGAAATAAGTTTTTGATTTTTACGGAATGTATTCCATGTCCCGTTGAGTTTAAACGTGAGTCGCGGTGGCCCGGTTTGACATTACAACTGAAAATGTATAAAATACATTTTTTAGGAGTGTTTGTTATAAAAGTGATATAGAAAATTTATATGGATTCGACATGAGTTTATTTAATTATTACCATAACGATCGTAATTAAATAAAAAAAAGGAATTGTCTTAGGGATTAAAATTTCGAACCGGAGTATGAGCAAGGTATTTGGGATGATGTGGACTAAATGTAGTCTAAATTCATAGTGCTCAAGAGGTTTGTTCCTATTTTTATGTCTATTAACTAAATAGTTACACGTAAAAAGTGTTCTTATAAAATTTCAAAGTTGTAATTTGGAGTTTGAAAATAAATGTTGACGTGGAAAATTACGGGTTGCTACACTATGTCTCAGTCACCTATGAGGTTATGAATCGTCAGGTAGTTGGCCAACTCAAAAACTTGTCTAATCTACAGCGGGGGTCCTTGGATGTCTGAAGAGGTAGGGTAACACGAAACGCTATATGGCGGAGTCGTTCTATGACGGTAGATGGCATGTTGTTTTCTTTCGGATAGAGCATGATGAGGGATAAGGCTGGATTCATGGGACGGTAGGGAGGTAGGATTGAGTCAAGTTGCGATCTTTCAAACATAGGATGAGAAACTTAATTCTCAGTGGAGGTTTAAGCAACCATTCATAGCATAACATTTTTCCTACCTGAATTATACATAGGTAGCCATTCTTTGTATAATTAAGGTCCAATGATGTAATGCCAAGTTTATCTACAAAGAGTAGGTAGTCAACCTCTTGTGGGTTTATGACATAATAACGCGATAGTAACGTAGACACATGGTTGGTGATAGGAGTACGGACAATCGGGGGATAACGTCAAGTAATTCGTTAGGTAACGGCGAAAATGAAAAGTGTAGCGCGTAGGGAAAGGTACGTCTAATAGGATTGTGGATGCTCATGAGTCAAATTAGCCTACGTCTCAAAATAACGTACACCAAAATCCATACTATACCACGAGGTTCTTAAAGAGGTACTAATGAAGTCTTATATAAGCATAACTTATGGTGGTCTAAGCTTAGGTCTCGTTACGTAGGACAGTCATTCCTTGACGTTACATTTTATTCCTGGTTTCCTCCTACTCCATGGTTCTCATTTGCTATTTTCTATTTCCTTAGTTCCTTAGTTTCTACGTGTCCACGGTTCTCGACGCTCATTCCTGTAGTGTCCCTTCATTCCACATCTAAAATAAGTGACATTAGCCTTCCAAACTGACCCAGGGTTGTCTGAACCACTGCACGGGTCTCAGATCTTCAGTCTCTGGCTAAATGTCCAACCTACAACACTTACGACACGTCTCAGCATACCGACCAAGGTGGTGAAGCTTACAACGATCGTACTTAGGTTAATTCCTAGTGTATCCCTACTTCTTTCCAGTTTCAACAGCGTAAGCCTTGGTGACCTCTTGTCATTTGTTCGGGTGGTTGCTATTCTTTGAGTGGTTCTCCTACTTTCGCTTGTTGTCAACCACCTTCTCAGTTGCGTTACGATTCACTAAATCCATCAAACGGCGAGCTAACTCAATGGTATAACAAAGAGTAGTTAATTACGAAGTAATCATGTCCTTCCTAGTAAATGAGGGCAATCCATTAGTATAGTGCTCTATCTTGAGAGCTTCGGTATGAATCATCTCAGAGCAAAATAGTGATAGTTCCTGGAAACGATGGGTCTGGGTTGGCATGTTGGTGCCTTTCACCTTACGATTCCAGAATTCAAATTCCATCTTTCTCACTTCATCACGGGGACGGTAGTTCCTAATCATCATCACCTTAGATTTTTCTTACAATTACCAATTCGAAATACGGTTGCAGTCTTTTCTGGCCAGTGCCTCAAGGCAACAACCTTCTTCAGTCCCGCCAATCAAATTGTCGTACAACTCCAGAACTCCTTATACGTTCCCATACGGGCATCGTTTTCAGGTCTTGAAGTTCCAGGAGAGGTGTTTGAGCGATTTGTCTCAGTTAGCATCTCGGCCGCTCATTGGACCACTAGCTGATCAATCAGGTCTCGTTTCACCGAAGCATGATTTGGTGGGACCTGGTTGTGTGTAGTTTAGGTTGGAGTGACTGGAGGTCGATCACGACGACCGGTGTTAACAGCAGCAGTAGTTCGTGTTTGCATGGTTCTGGCTAGGTTTCATTTCGGTGCTATTAATCTGATTCTAAGACGTCAATGACTGATAAGGTTTCGGACATCGGATAACATCATGTAGGAATTTTGATCATCACTGTTAGGATACTGGAATGAATGTCAATCACATCACCTGAATACTATTCAAATCAGTGATAGCGGGTTCCAACTTCTCATAACAACCAAGTACTCGGATTCATCAAAACGTCAAGATTCGGTACAGGATCCTCAAAAGTTCAACAACGGCGGATGGCAAGGGACTAAACTCTCGAACTGTGAACTTCTCGGCTTGGGGCACACGACAAACAATTCCATAACTAGTCACATTCTTGGCATAGCAGTTCTCACAGTAACTTCTAGGTCTATCAGACCATGTGTTCCATCGAAATACAAACGGTGGAGTGAGACATACTAGGAACATGTCCCGAGTGTAATGGTTTCAAGGCGGGTTTCCAGGTGACGCTAAATCAGGCGTTTCGAAAGGAAAGGACGAATGTCCAAACCTCGGAGTGAAATGGTGAGGCTACGTGAAGGAGGAGATCGTGAACATAACGTAAATATACAGGAATGTTACTGCAAAACAGTTATAGTGAGTGAGGACTGGATAGGGAAGAGGCATGGTGCTGTGACAGGCAGTGAATAGTTACCACAATCCAAAATATCGCAAATAATTGGTAAGTCATAAGGGTGGGTCATACGCTAATAAATTCCTCCAACACACTTACCGAACTCTTATTGGATTCGTCAACCCAATAAGTCCGATAACTGTGTCAGTCAGATCTATAAACGTTGGACCGACCCGTAACCCCAATATAACATAACATAAAATCTTCCAAAACAATAATAACAGGTATCATAATATTCTAAACATATTCCCAATTCAAGTATCGCATCACTCCAAATACATTTCCAGCACAATTTCTGCATGATTCTAGGCATGTTCTTAACTCAAATACCGCATAATACTAAGCATATCCTCAAGTCAAATATCGCATAATTCTCATCCTAGTTTCCCAAATATTCCAATATCATATCAAACAGTTCATCAGCTTATCATGTCAATACTAGAGGCTTCGGCTTGGCAGGCAGGCACGCGTCGGTCGCGGGATCAATTTTTGAAAGTGGTTATAGTCCAGGTTTTTAATAAGTACCCAGTTCTCTATAACCTTGAGCTCTGATACCAATCTGTAACACCCCTAAGATCTGGTACAGCGGAAGACTTAATCAAAGTTTTGGGGAGCTACTGAGATTGGTACACAATGCAAGTATAGTGAAACGGAAATACATCATCCATTAATAAAACATTCTAACCAAATATTTAAAGTTTACAATTATCCCCAAAAGTACGTAAGTAAGCCCAAATAAAACATAACAGTAGATCCCAATAGTTTATCAGAGTGCCAATTGATCCTTTAACCATGCGCATTTGCCAAGGCTCCAAACAAGTAGCCTATTCATATGATCAGCACTAATTACATGAGAAAACATGCTAAAAGGGTCAGCTAACACTGGTGAGTTCATAGTTTAAGCAGTGTGTAATAGTGGACCTAATAAGTAATTTTCTACACTAGACTAAGTTAAATATATAAGTCACATAAACCAGGTCATGAGCTGCACTCAAGGAGTGTCTCATATCATAACAATAACAAGCACAAGTAATCCAATATCAATATGATAGTGCACAATAACCCTATCTGTTGGGAATTAAAAGTCTTCATACTTAGTACTGTTAAGCCAAGAGTTAGTTCTGTTCATGTTACAACTGCCAGTACTGATCAGTTAGTACTGCTAGAGTAAGTTAGTACTGCGAGTATTAACTTAAGACTGCTAAAGTGATAAAGACGTGTCAAGTGATTTGTATTGACTTATTCAGTGTATATTCTATATAGTTAGAAAGATACATATAAGATTAATATTATAGAAGATTTGTAGTTATCTTGTAAAGGACTCCTTAGTGTATCAAAGGAGATCCTAGGTTATGGTGATTGATACGTGTTTTTGATATATAGCTTCAAGGTTGTAAACCCTAGTACTACACAGAGTACTTGTATTATTGATAATAATAATATTGGAGCTTTTCAGTAATATCATTGTTCATACAGTTTACTGTTTCATTAATATTCTTCTAAGTATTAAAGAGTAGATTCCGAATACTCTTTAGTATTCACAAAGTTTCTAACATAGTTGTTTTGGATTTATCCAAAGTAACTCAACCTTTACAAGCTAAGGAATCTATCGTGTGTTTGGGATCAACAAATGGTAACAGAGCTCAGGTTCTGAAACTTTGATTTTGAAGAAACTAACAAGAAGAATCCTTTACTCACAAGGAAGAGATGGATCTAGAAACTGCTCAAACCACTACTACTGCAAAATTGCCTATTCTCAAACAGGGTGATTATGATATGTGGAGGCTTAGGATTGAGCAATACTTTCAGGTACAAAACTATGCTCTATAGGATGTCATAGAGAATGGTAACTCGTTCAAACCAGTAGCTAAAATAACAACAACTGAAGGTGTCACAACTACAATAATACCAGGTCCTGTAACTACTGAAGAAAAGACTCAAAAGAAGAATGATGTGAAGGCAAGAAGTATGCTACTGCTGGCACTTCCCAATGAACATCTGATGACTTTTAGTCAGTACAAGGATGCTAAGACATTGTTTACTGCTATAACAACAAGATTTGGAGGTAATGAAGCCACAAAGAAGACTCAGAAGACTCTTCTGAAGCAAATGTATGAGAACTTTATTGCTCCAAGCACAGAGTCTCTTGACTCTATTTTTAATAGACTTCAAAAGATTGTAAGTCAACTGGATATCTTAGGTGAAAATATTTCATAAGAGGATCTCAATTTGAAATTTCTGAGAAGTCTGCCTTCTGAGTGGAATACTCATGTTGTGGTCTGGAGGAATAAACCTGATCTAGACACAATGAGCTTTGATGATCTTTACGACAATTTCAAGATTGTTGAACAAGAGGTTAAAAGAACTGCAAGCTCAAGTTCAATCTCAAGTTCTCAAAACATGGCTTTCGTATCATCTCCTAGCACTAGCAGTACTGATGAAGTTAATGCTGCTTATGGAGTTAGTACTGCTAGCACTCAAGTTAGTACTGCTAGCACTCAAATTAGTACTGCTAACTTAAGTGATGCCACTATTTATGCATTTTTGGTCGATCAATCAAATGGGTCTCAGCTTGTACATGAGGACCTTGAACAAATCCATGAAGATGACTTAGAAGAAATGGATTTGAATTGGCAGTTAGCATTGTTGAGTATGAGGGCAAAAAGGTTTTTCCATAAAACTGGTAAAAAGATCACTATCAATGGGAGTGACACAACTAGATATGACAAGTCCAAGGTAGAGTGTTACAACTGTCACAAGTTGGGACACTTTGCAAGGGAGTGAAGAGGACCTAGGAACCAAGATAGCAGAAACAGGAATCAAGAAAGCAAACGACCCAGGAACCAAGAAAGCTGTAACACCCCAACCCGACAAGGGTTAAGATATCACATTCATGGTGTCAAACAGATCATACACAAGCGGAAGACTTTAATAATACAATTAAATTCAAAGGTTACAAATGAAATCTAAGGTAAATGGAATACAAGGATTACAACAAAGGTACAATAAGTCTGGTAATGAAAATCTCCAAGTCAACTCTAATCCAAGGTAGCTGTCAAAGGTGTAGTCCTCTAAGAGCTCTTATGCACTCTTCACTCATATCCCAACTTCCCTCTAAAACCTACCGCGGTGAAAAGAAATGCGGCTGAGCTTAAAAAGCCCAGTGAACGGATATATGATAATAGAAAACAGAAATATAAAATGTGAAGCTCAAATGAAGTACAATGGGGAAACATAAGTAGGTATAATGTAATGTAAGGGAAACATAGTGTATAGGTTAAGTAATAGGAATCTATGCAGTCGCCTGCATAAACAGAATCATAATACCATTGGCTCGAACATAACATAGTCTTCACTTCTCATAAATTAAAAAGAGGGGAGACCTCTTAAGTAATATAATTGGAGTAGCGAACTCCCATGTGTGTATGGCGTGTATTGCAAACAATCACCATACACCAGATACAAAACATATACAACATATGTAACAGATACAGATCCGGATCTAGGATGCATCCATACGCCCCTGCAGAAAATCATAATCATCGTGGCCATACATATTACATAATAATAGGGATGGGATGGAACATCACTCGACCACCCTAGAGTCATGCCATTGGTGCAGCAATGACATGGTCATGGAACCCCCATGACTAGTGATACAGATACAGAATACATAATAAGAGCCATCATAATCACATCAAGGGTTTATAGCAAAGGTTCAAGTATAAAAGTTCATAGCGAGATTCATATCAAAGGTTCACATCAAAGGTTCATAATGAAGGTTCATAACTATGGTTCATATCAAAGGTTGTAAGTCACAAAGGAAAACCTTAAAGATAAGGTCAGAATATCCGTACCTTGAGTAAATGAAAAGCTGAATAAGGAAAGGATTACAGAAAGGGAAATACTCCTCTTCAGAATCTACACGTGATATCGTAGTACTTATTAAAAACTTGTTTTATAAGTTGTTTACTCATTGATGTTGTTCTTATTACATATTAGGGCTTCTTTCCATTTTTAGTAACTTTCCTCTTTTAGTAACCTTCCTCTTTTAATAACTTTCTATTTTTAGCAGGTTTCCAAAATTAGCATGTTTTCATATTTGGCAAGTTTCCATATTTAGTAACCTTCCAGATTAAATAACTTTCCATAATTAGTAACTTTTAATACGACTTCCCAATTTAGTTAAAATAGGTTTTGGGTTCGGGATTATCAATTAGGTTAAACGCACCCACGCACATACTATAAAGGATAACGAGACTACAAGACCACACATGAACTTATGAATTTTATAACTCTTTTAATGCCAATTCAGTGGTATATTTCAAAGACAAGTTTAAGGATATATTGTCACCACGTGACACAAGAAATACCATACATGATCAATATGAAAACTCATGCACATGAAATCACAGCCGACCCATTTAACCTTTATTTCATGCAATGATGACATTACCCACACTCCACACTCTAACCTTTAATCTGTTTGCAACCTTATCCAAATACACAAGTTTTAGATATCACGACACACATACATATTACTTTTCAAAATCATATTATGACTCGCATAAAATAATCATATTAGACCCAAATAACATACATACATAAAAAACCAATGAATGACATGAATTGATTTTCTGGCAGTCAAGTTTATATGATTAGTACGTTTGAAAATACTCTTTACAAAGATGTTACTTCGATACACTTACATGAGCTGAAAAAAAGAAGTACTTAAACTATTTGATTAAATCTGAAATCGTGTCACAACCAGACAGTACATGTTCTTAATTCTTATTAAACCATCACTCACCCATATAACACAACACTAACCATATACTCCAGCCCATACATCGACCAATATCTTTTGATTTAATAACCAAGTGACATAACACACAGCGACACGCCCTCAAAAGCAGGCAACATGATACTCACACAACATCTTTTGCATCAGTTCTTGACACCTATGACACACCGCAAGTCGCACATACAAACACAACCCAACACCAGCCCAATCCTCTTGTTAAACCCCCCCCCCCCCCCCCCCCCCCCCCACAGTCCTCGAGACATAACATGATCGACACCCTTAATGGTATGCAAACATGACACACACTAACACAGATTTGCAAGCACAATGGGATACATGAAGTCACCTCAAACGAACCCCTTTACCCACGCCAAACATGCATGCATTCACACCTCATTTACTTAGGTTTTATACACATCAGGTTTTAATCATATTTTCGTGGGGTTACAAGGTTACGAGACCAGTTTTAAAGGCGTGCACACAAGCTGATACAAGGCAAAACAAAACATGTTCGACACACATACACAAGTAGTACATATTCTGGATTTTATGAGACTCGTTTGGACAGCAAAGGAGGGTTACACGATCAGATTAAAAGAGCGTATACACACTATTTTCATGACCAAAACAACATACAAATCGGCATATATGTAGCATACTTTCCAGATTTTACGTGACTTATAAACGCTATTCAGGTTAGTGTTGTATTAGTTTGAATAACGGGTATTATTACTGATTATAAGGTGTCGACAAGGTAGAAATAAAGGAGGATCGAATACCTCTCAAAGCAGAAACCAACGAGACCAAGAACCCCAGAAACATTCACTCACGAATTAGAGATACACACCCCCAAAAATACATGAGCAAAGGGGCTTCTACACTCACTCTTCCTTATTGATTCCTTGTGGACAAAATGAAGGTGATGGACTGCTTTTAGGGTTTATTTGGAGAGGAATAATACAAGTATTGGAGACGTAGGTTTTTATGTTTAGGAGGTGCAAGGGGAGCGTGATATATGAGGGATATAACTGATTGATTGCTATAAATCAGGGATACACAATCCCCTAATTGGACAAAGTATTTTTGGAAATCTTTTATTTTTATTCTTACCTCTTGGTTTTTCAAAACGTGTGATGCAAAAGGGCGAGCTCAAAAAAAATGGGTTCACATGTGAATGGCTATTAAGGGATAAAAAGTGTGAACAAAATTTATAACTTAGAATAATAACATCTAATTTAAGTATTTGATTTATTAGGTAGTTTAGGATTTAGTAAATTTTAGGTGCATATCATATAGTTTAAAATGTGAGAGATTTAAATATCGCACTTAGGTTAAAAGTTCAAATTTATTGAATAATTTGTGAATACGAATTTTAGGGTTTTACAACTCTTCCCTTCTAAGAAGAAAATTTCATCCTCGAAATTAGAGTAGAGAGATCAGATGGAAATATATCGAATCGCAGAAGATGCGTGGATGACATATACTTAAAATTCTTCAATTTCTCAAGTAGCCTCGATTTCAGTATAGTCCTTCCAAAGGATTTTCACAATCAGACAGATCTTGTTTCTCACAATTCATAGACTCAGATCTTTATCCAGAGTAGACCATAATGAATCAGATTCAACGGAAATGAAACATACATGTAGCAGATGGTAGGCTTAACTTCTCAATAGCAACATATAGAACACATATGGACAGAAGACAGATTTGATGATAAAATCAAACGGTAGAGAGCTCTATAATGAAGCTTAAGATTCTTAACGGATGTACCAAGGTCAACAAAATGCGTGCCGAGAGTTCAAACTTGTCAAGATGTCTAACGATGAAGGCAGAGTATTTGCACAGGTAGAAATGAACCTAAGGTCTCACTAATCGCAGATAATCTTCATTAAATGTCAGAAATCTAAAGCTCCTCAGGCACTCCTCGAAATATCCTATGACTACAATAAAGGTACGTTATATGACGTAAGTATTATCACGTTAGCTACGTGTCATAATACTAGCATCATATAAATATACCTTCATGATGGTCATACTTTATCTCAATTCGTGAATAAGCAACCTATCGTCAACCTCCTAGTTCTACTTCACTCCCATAGGCTAACAAAATCAATCGTCATAAACGAAACAAAATAGGGAACGGAACTTATCATAGAAGCAATGAGAATCTAGTATGTCTATCCGAAATGGAGTACGCCGTCAATTGCATCACTTCTTCCACGAGTCACCAAAATTCTCATAATAAATCAACCAACATACGCAGGGTTACCACAGGATGAAATTACCAATTGAGAACTTAAGACATTCAAAGGATTTTATTCAATAAAACACCACACCAGTGTATCATGAAATGGAAGGAAATAAATGCCAAACGTCTGAATCAAACGGAAATGAAATTAAGGAAACTAGTTGCGAGTGTGATTCCTTGTCTGAGCTGGCATGTCTTCATCTCCATTGTCCATCCTCCCTGGACAGTCCCGAACCTTATGTTCTGTGGATCCGTATCTGTAACATGCTCTGGAAGTCTTGTAGCATGGTCTCCCTAGGTGAAGTTTTCCACATGTGACACAAGGGGGCTTTCTAGCTTGATCTTGATTCTGCTCTTGATTTGTAGGCCTTGATTCACGATTGAGTTGCCATGATTGATCTCTATTCCTCCATGACCTCTGGTTGTTGTTGTTGTGCTGTCGATCATATCCAGGTTTGTCTGCACCCCTCTGATCCTGAACCCTCGGCTCATGTCTTCTCTGGTCGTGACCCCTATCCATCTGTCCTCTGTGCTCATAACCCCTATCTGTCTGACTTCTCTGCTCGTGACCCATGTGACTGTTACCCTGACCCCTTGACTGAATGCGATCACCATCTCGGTTCCTCTTGTTGTAACCACCACCCTCATGTAGAATCTCGATATTACGGGCGACATCGGCAACTAACGACACATCTGCAAAGTCAGTGTTGACGACGCGATCAAGTACCCACTTCTTCAGACCCCATTTGAAATGCCTTGCTTGTCGGCGAGCATCTCCAGCAACTGCTCCCACAAAACTAACCAACCGCAAAAATTGCTGCATATACTCTCTAGAGGACTTATTCTCAAATTGATAAATAGAGCTATACTCACGCTCGAATCTCTGCTGCTCTGATAAAGGGAAATACTGCTGATAAAAGATATCGCGGAAATCATTCCAAGTACAAGTAGCAACAAAGGCCTCTCCTCCCTTGGCCTATTTGTAAGCCTTCCACCAATTGAGGGCATCCCCCTCAAGTTTGAATGTAGCCAACCTGGTCTTGAAAACATCAGCACAGTTCAAGACCTCGAACAACTTCTCCATATGGTTTATCCAATCCTCTGCCTCCGTAGGAGTGGAAGCAGAGCTAAAGGATAGTGGCTTGAGTTTACCAAACCGCTCGAGCCAAACATAAATGTCTGTAGGAGGATTACCACCACCTCCACCAGATGAACCAGCACCATTGCGAATGTCATTGGTGATCCGCGTAGTTAACTCAGTAGTCAAATTAGGAAGAATGGTATTGAGGGCATTGGCAATCATTTCCTCGGAGTTTGGGGCACCATCCTCATCCCCATTGGGTTGACCGTTGTTACGACGTGTGTACACCATCTGAATGATTATCAAAATGATTAGCAAGGCAGAAATGAAATGGAGTACGATAGGAAAAGACGCAGAAGGAATCCTAATGTCTACCCAATCCTCACCGGTCATAATTTAAGTTTCTACAGGGAGATCCTAAAGCAAGTTCTCAAAGGTTGTCTTATAAGCTCTTACAGTGGAAGCCTAAGGGTCCAAACTTCACAGGTCAAGGTTTTTATGTACTACAAGTCGAAGTCTGGTCTCTGATACCATAATTGGAAGACTTTAATAATACAATTAAATTAAAAGGTTACAAATGAAATCTAAGGTAAATGGAATACAAGGATTACAACAAAGGTACAATAAGTCTGGTAATGAAAATCTCCAAGTCAACTCTAATCCAAGGTAGCTATCAAAGGTGTAGTCCTCTAAGAGCTCTTATGCACTCTTCACTCATATCCCAGCTTCTCTCTAAAACCTACCGCGGTGAAAAGAAATGCGGCTGAGCTTAAAAAGCCCAGTGAACGGATATATGATAATAGAAAACAGAAATATAAAATGTGAAGTTCAAATGAAGTACAATGGGAAACATAAGTAGGTATAAAGTAATGTAAGGGAAACATAGTGTATAGGTTAAGTAATAGGAATCTATTCAGTCGCCTGCATTAACAGAATCATAATACCATTGGCTCGAACATAACATAGTCTTCACTTCTCATAAATTAAAAAGAGGGGAGACCTCTTAAGTAATATAATTGGAGTAGCGAACTCCCATGTGTGTATGGCGTGTTTTGCACACAATCACCATACACCAGATACAAAACATATACAACATATGTAACAGATACAGATCCGGATCTAGGATGCATCCATACGCCCTTGCAGAAAATCATAATCATCGTGGCCATACATATTACATAATAAAAGGGACGGGATGGAGCATCACTCGACCACCCTAGAGTCATGCCATTGGTGCATCAATGACATGGTCATGGAACCCCCATGACTAGTGATACAGATACAAAATACATAATAAGAGCCATTATAATCACATCAAGGGTTTATAGCAAAGGTTCATGTCTAAAAGTTCATAGCGAGGTTCATATCAAAGGTTCACATCAAAGGTTCATAATGAAGGTTCATAACTATGGTTCATATCAAAGGTTGTAAGTCACAAAGGAAAACCTTAAAGATAAGGTTAGAATATCCGTACCTTGAGTAAATGAAAAGCTGAATAAGGAAAGGATTACAGAAAGGGAAATACACCTCTTCAGAATCTACACATGATATCGTAGTACTTATTAATAACTTGTTTTATAAGTTGTTTACTCATTGATGTTGTTCTTATTACATATTAGGGCTTCTTTCCATTTTTAGTAACTTTCCTCTGTTAGTAACCTTCTATTTTTAGTAACTTTCTATTTTTAGCAGGTTTCCAAAATTAGCATGTTTCTATATTTGGCAAGTTTTCATATTTAGTAACCTTCCAGATTAAGTAACTTTTCATAATTAGTAACTTTTAATACGACTTCCCAATTTAGTTAATTTAGGTTTTGGGTTCGGGATTACCAATTAGGTTAAACGCACCCACGCACATACTACAAAGTATAACGAGACCACAAGACCACACATGAACTCATGAATTTTATAACTCTTTTAATGCCAATTCAAGGGTATATTTCAAAGACAAGTTTAAGGATATATTGACACCACGTGACACAAGAAATACCATACATGATCAATATGAAAACTCATGCACATGAAATCACAGCCGACCCATTTAACCTTGATTTACATGTAATGATGACATTACCCACACTCCACACTCTAACCTTTAATCTGTTTGCAACCTTATCCAAATACACAAGTTTTAGATATCACGACACACATGCATATTACTTTTCAAAATCATATTATGACTCGCATAAAATAATCATATTAGACCCAAATGACATACATACATAAAACACCAATGAATGACATGAATTGATTTTTTGGCAGTCAAGTTTATATGATTGGTACGTTTGAAAATACTCTTTACAAAGATGTTACTTCGATACACTTACATGAGCTGAAAAAAAGAAGTACTTAAACTATTTGATTAAATCTGAAATTGTGTCACAACCAGACAGTACATGTTCTTAACTCTTATTAAACCATCACTCACCCATATAACAAAACACTAACCATATGCTCCAGCCCATACATCGACCAATATATTTTGATTTAATAACCAAGCGACATAACACACAGCGACACGCCCTCAAAAGCAGGCAACACGATACTCACACAACACCTTTTGCATTATTTCTTGACACCCATGACACACCGCAAGTCACACATACAAACACAACCCAACACCAGCCCAATCCTCTTGTTAACCCCCCTCCCCTCCCACAGTCCTCGAGACATAACATGATCGACACCCTTAATGGTATGCAAACATGACACACACTAACACAGATTTGCAAGCACAATGGGATACATGAAGTCACCTCAAACGAACCCCTTTACCCACGCCAAACATGCATGCATTCATACCTCATTTACTTAGGTTTTATACACATCAGGTTTTAATCATCTTTTCGTGGGGTTAGAAGGTTATGAGACCAGTTTTAAAGGCGTGCACATAAGCTGATACAAGGCAAAACAAAACATGTTCGACACACATACACAAGTAGTACATATTCTGGATTTTATCTGACTCGTTTGGACAGGAAAGGAGGGTTACACGATCAGATTAAAAGCGTGTATACTCACTATTTTCATGACCAAAAAAACATACAAATCGGCATATATGTAGCATGCTTTCCAGATTTTACGTGACTTATAAACGCTATTCAGATTAGTGTTGCATTAGTTTGAATAACGGGTATTATTACTGATTATAAGGTGTCGACAAGGTAGAAATAAAGGAGGATCGAATACCTCTCAAAGCAGAAACCAACGAGACCAAGAACCCCAGAAACATTCACTCACGAATTAGAGATACACACCCCCAAAAATACACGAGCAAAGGGGCTTCTACACTCACTCTTCCTTATTGATTCCTTGTGGACAAAATGAAGGTGATGGACAGCTTTTAGGGTTTATTTGGAGAGGAATAATAAAAGTATTGGAGACGTAGGTTTTTATGTTTAGGAGGTGCAAGAGGAGCGTGATATATGAGGGATATAACTGATTAATTACCATATATATAATTTGGCGTCAAGTTTTGCTACAGTCGTTGTAGCAGTGTTGGGCTCCGTTTTGGGCTCTGGGCTCCCGGTTTTCTCCTTTGGTTTGTCCCCTCGCTTCTTTAGCTACCACAATTCCGGGTACCTACCACTTCACTTACTCTTCCATGTTCTACTGCCTTCTAACGAAACCCTAATTGGCTGCCGGTGGTGTTTTCTTGCGGATCGGTTATGGTCTTTTAGATTCCTTTTGCTTATGTGCCTGTTCTTTGTGGTAGTTACTTTTTTTTTTGTGGTAGGTTATTTGATCGCTGTTTGTTATGTGCGCTAGCCTGCCGTCGTTGTTTACTTGCGGATCGGTTATGATCTTTTAGATTTCTTTTGATTATGTAGCTGTTCTTTGTGGTGGTTGCTGTTTTTTTTTTTGTAGTACCTTATTTGTTCATCGTTTTACTTGCGGATCGGTTATGGTCTTTTAGATTTCTTTTGCTTATGTGCCTGTTCTTTCTGATGGTTGTTGTTTTTTCTATGTGGTACCTTATTTGTTCACCGTTTGGTTATGTTCGCTTTCCGGATCGGCTATGGCGGTATTGTTTGCTTGCGGATCGGTTATCGTCTTTTAGATTTCTTTTGCTACTGTGGCTGTTCTTTGTGGTAGTTACTGTTTTTTTTTTTTTTTTTTTTTATACTTTATCTGTTAATCGTTTCGTTATGTGTGCTTGGTTGCCAGTGTTGTCTACTTGCGGATCGGCTATGGTCATTTAGATTCCTTTTGCTTATGTAGCTCTCCTTTGTGGTCGTTGGCGTTTTTTTTTTTGGGTGCGTTATTTGTGCATTGTTTCAATCACCATTGTTTTTTTTTTTTGCTTCTTGCGTGCATAAACGTTATGATACCTGCTGTTTTACATGTCTTTTGGTTATGTTCATCTTTTACTTATGTGGCTGCTGCTTTTGCCGTAGTCTACCGGTATTTTGTTTCTTTAAGGTCTATGTAGCTGCCTTTTCGATGTTTTGTGCGGCTAAAAAGTATTATCTCCATGTTTGTGATGCGTTTGTTAGCTCACTTGATATGTTACCTATACCTGTTATTACCTGAAATGGCAGATATGAGTGGCATATCAGGTGGTGTAACCGACGTCTCAGATTTTTTCCCCGCAATTCAGTTTACTTACTTGCCTTTTTCTTCTGTGTTGGTGTTACAGTTGCCTTGCAAAGGTATCCGCGGCACAATTCTTGAATGCCATAGTATCAATGCTAATTATGTGCCTGGACCTGTTACGTATACATGTTCACCTTGCTTTCGCTATTATATAATTAGCTGGTGGCAAGGCAATCAGCAGCTTACTTCGGCTATTATATAATCAGGTGGTGGCAAGGCAATTACCAGGCGCCATGCTCTAAACAATAGCTAAGCAACTGGTCTTACTTTGCAGCCACCACCTCTTTTCAGCTGTCTCTGTGCAGCAGCTGGGATAATTTTGTCACCTTACATTCTCTGAACACATGTTGCTTGGCAAGGTAACTAAGATTGCGGTTGCAGCCATGCTGTGTGTTTGGTGTTCCTTGCAAAGGTTTCACCATTCCTTTGCTCTTGCACTCTCCTATATATAATGGACTGTGGACTTTGGTTACAGTTGTTGTACCAGTGTTGGCCTCGATTTTTTTAGCCTTTTTCCGATTACTAACAAATGATAGAATTCGCTGAAGATTTATACATGTCTCTTCCCTGTGATTTTCTTGGTAGTTGTGCACATGTTCTTTGTGAACTTTTGTTGCCTGCTGTTGAAATATTGTCATTTTCATATGAAATAATTAACATCCATGAATGCCTGCGCAATAGGCTGTGATGAGTCTGTGAGTCTGATTTAAGAAGTGAATCTCTGGCACTTGGCAGGGCAAACTTTCATATTTGCAGCCGTGCCACGTGTATTTATTTCTGATGATGTAAAACTCATAATTTCTTCACAGATCTGAGCTAAATTGTTTGAGTTTTTCACTTATTGGTTGTAAACTTTTGCCACCTGCTGTAGAAATGTTGTCGTTTTCATATGGGATAATTACCATGCATGGATGTTTGCACAATAGGCTGTGATGAGTCTGTGACCCTGATTTAAGAAATGAATCCCTGGCACTTGGCAGGGCAAACTTTTAGATTTGCAGCCGTGCCAGGTATATTTATTTCTTCTGATCGCTTATTAATATCAGTCCAATGATATCAAAATTCATAACTTCTTCACAGATCTGAGCTAAAATGTTTCAGTTTGTCGCTTATTGGTTGCGAACTCTTTATGCCTGCTGTACAAATGTTGTGATTTTCATATCAGATGATAATCGCACGTACCTGTTTGCACAATAGCCTTTGATGACTTCTGCCCCTTGGCAGGACAAACTTTTAGATTTGCAACCGCACCAGGTATGTTTACTTCTTGCAATCGCTTATTAATATCAACCCAATGATATTAAACTGATACCTTCTTCGCAGACCTCAGCTAAAATGTTTAACTTTGTTACTTATTGGTTGTCATAGGCTGTCATGAACCTGTTACTCTGCTTAAAGAAGTTAATATGTAGCTTTTGGTAACCCAATCTCTTAGATTTGCACCTGTGCCAGGTATATTTATTTCTTGCAATCAGTTTTTAATATCAATCCAATGATATCGATTTCTGAATCTATCTACAGGTCGAACTCAGATAATGTAAAACTAAAGATTGTAAAAAAAACAGACAGAATATCAGCGATGGATGTATGGCAACCAGTCACGGTTACTGGACATATGCAGCTATACCCAGTTTCATATGGTGTATACATCCATCGTTGATACTTTGTTGTTGTTTTTTGTACTGAACATTTTTCTTACACTGAACTGTCTCACTGCATATGATTGCCTCCTTTCACCTACCACTATATTTACATGGTATTTACACTCAACATTCATACTTTTTTAATCTTTGCGTAGTCATTGTCTTCGTATGCATAATTTATTTATATTTTTTTATTCTTCAGGTTTCTGTTCTTGCATATGGCGACGACCAGAAGTTAAGCGCAACTTAGATTTCACAACCTGTTTTTATATTCACTGTATTCATGTACAGATTTTGACCGGTTTTTTCTGTTCTTCAGGTTACTATATATATAACATGCAAAATACATAAATACATACACACTTTTTTTTGGGTGCATATCTTTGTTATTCATTATTCTATTAAAAGGTTTACACTAACACTATATATATATATATATATATATATATATATATATATATATATATATATATATATATATATATATATATATATATATATATATATATATATATATATATATATAAATATATATATATACTTTTTACTAGAAGAATTAATAACAAAGATATGTGCCAAAAAAAAAGTTTGCATCTATTTAATACATGTTATATATAACAAAAAACGGTCACTGATAATTGAGTACAATTATAAAAGATCAATGCGAACCAAAATAGTATAGTCTTAGAAATGATTTGGTGCAGATTACTTCTTTACACTATGCTATTTTGCTTCTAACTGATCTTCTAAAATTCGTCCATATTATTACCCATCAATTTTGATCAGAGGAATGCATATCTCGCACAGAGTACAAAAAAAAAACAAAACACAAGTAACAGGTAAAAAACAAACTCGCACCCCAACACTGACTCCAACACTGTACGTTCCCTCCTATGTCTTGCTTCAACCAGTAATTTTTCTTCGATAGAAGCTATTCCTTTTTCTGTCTTTCTAAAATTCCTTTTTGTCGATGGTTTGCAGCCACAGTATTTAGGCGATGATGATAGGTTTGCACATTCCCATTTTTCCACCTATGCATTCGTTGGCAGGGCAACCATGATATCAGTTGCAGCCACAATGTACAATTCATGCTGATCACAAACGTGCATATCTGAGCCTGTCAAAATGTCTAGATCCTCCTCAGTCAACTGCGGCCCCTGATCTGAGGTACGTTGGCTTGATTAATCTGACGGTAACCATTTACTATCCATCAATTGATTGCTAATATCCTTTATTAAGTTAAGAAAACAACAACAGTTAATATTCATTATGGTTTACCACCAATTTTCGCTTCAGCCATACTACCACCTATTAATATGCCGTCTTTTTCTATTTGCAGATATTAACAATTGACCTTACACAGCAACCATACATTGTTCTTTTTTGCATACTCATAACTGTAGTGACATAAATGCTTCTGGTCAAAAATATGCTTCAATTTGGAAAGAAGGATGAGAAGCGGAAGAGAATGGTGTGATAAGTAGTTTGATCCAAATTGCATCTTCGCAGCATTCTCTTCCGTTTCCCCTCTTTCTTTCAGACTTGAAACATATTCTTGGCCAGAACCAATTCTGTCACTACACGTCTGCCTATGCAAAAAATACATGTTACCTTTTACTGGCACATAACATAAACCTTTTGTATCCGTCCTTTACCAGGTAAAGAAAATGTTTCCTCCTATCTCTTGCTTCGAGCACTAATTTTTCCTCAATACAACTTATTGCTTTTTTTGCCTTTCTAAAATGCCTTTTTCTGAATGGTATGCAGCCGCAGTGTTTAGGCGATGATGATAACTTTGTCCATTCCCACTTTTCCAGCTGTGCGTTCATTGGCAGGGCAACTACGGTATCAGTTGCAACCACAGCGTACATTACAAGCTGATTACAAACGTACATATCTGAGCCTTGCTAACACTGAAACATGTGGCACTTCGGTCGCCTACGGCTCCTGATCTGAGGTACATTGAATTTATTTATCTAAAAGTAACCATTTGCTGTCCATCAATCATAACTTTATATACATTTTACCCAGATTTTTTCATCTATGAATATCTGTAACAGGTCATGTATTCAGCAGCACCGCTATGCACACCAGATTAATACAATCAGGATTATGAATCTGACCTTCGCCTCGAATTCCTTTTGCTATTTTAATCGTCTATCAATATGTCTGGTGCAGACTATTGTCTCAAGACTATTTCAATAACAAAAGGGGTTTGAGGTGGAGATCAGATTTTCCACCTGTATGTCGATTAAAATAAAAAAAAAAAAAAAAAAAAAAAAAAAAAACCTAAGAAACAAAGACTATTTGGTACTTTTTTTTTTTTTTGCTGATAGTAACAATACATGTCATATGTTTACAATTCTTCAAGAAAGGTGGGAAACCGGAGAGGATAGTGTGCCATATACTTTGGCACAAATTACTTCTATACACTATCCTCTTTTGTTTCCCATCTTTCTTCGATAATTGACCCATACTGCTGATCACCATCTTTTCACATGACATCAACTTTTACTATCACCAAAAAAAAAGAACTAATAGATGCCCTTTGTTTCTTATGGTTCAATTCTGAGCTTAAACATAGTTACTCATTCTAAGTTCCCATACAGTTCCTTTTGTTCTTTCAACAACCTAGCAGCTCGCTTGGTGCAAGCAGTTGCACAAAGGAAGGTGAAACAACAAATGGAACTGTAAGGGGATTTAGAAAATTTAACTAAACTTTTGAATGAAAAAAATGAGCTGTATGCCACATGATTAGCGGTCTGGCAAAGGCTAAAAGAAGAGATAGAACATACAAAAGGCAAAAAGAAAGAGCCTGCAACCCAAATGCGAGCCCAACACTGCTACAAAAACTGTGGCAAAACTCGACGCTACATTATATATAAGAGAATATTGTCACCCGATGAACTTGATGATTCCTGTTCTTCAGGTTCGCATATCCATTCCCATTATTGCATTCAGCTATTTTACATTCTTCTTTTTTCTGACTTTCTAAAATCCCTTTTTCTCAATGGTTTACATCCGCATTCTACAGGCAATGATGATAACTTTGTACGCCTCCATTTTCCCAGCTGCATGTTCGTTGGCAGGGCAACCACACTTTTAGTTGCAGCCACAACATGCATTTAATGCTGATTATATATGTACATATCTGAGCCTTACTAAGAGCAGAACATATAGCCACATGGTCACCTGTACCTGCTGATCAAAGATATGTTGCATCTGCACCATCTGGTACTACACATTCACTTCCTTTTCATAATATGTTATATATACAAATTGTTATAACTTGACTTAAATTATTAATTTTATTTAGTGAAATATCTTACAATCAACATAAATTTGCTTCACATACAAACTAGCCTTTATTGAAAAACATATCTTACAATCGACTAGCATTAACCATAAAACATCCTCCAATTCCATCCATACAATTAGAAACGCATTGCACCTTGAAGTTTCATAATAAACACATCATTGTTACGTGCATTTAACCCAAATTCAGCTGCTATCAAGCGCATCTGCATGACCTTCTGTTCATCTTTTGCTATCACTTCTCTTAGATACTCTGCTGTTTTCTGAGCATGACTATTTCCAACACCTTCAAGCTCTTGAATAAAAGAAAGCCTGTCACGGTTAACACTAGCCAACCTGTCACAAATCGCACTCAGTTGCTGTGCCATATGAACATCCTCGATACTAGCTTGGCGACAATACAAAACTAATATGTCAGACCAACTATTGGAAATCGCCTCAACTCTCAGCTGATCACACTTAGGATGCCTAGACATTTTCTTTTCTTTGTTTTCCTACACACTTATCAAATGAGTTATGAAAACAAATGCCCATTTCAGCTATCTTAAATAGGAAAACCAAATCCAAGACAGACAGTCACAAGATTCTCTTCTAAAACCAAAAAAAGAAAAATGCCCATATCTATAATGCACACTGCCGACATCTACTCACCCATAATTGCACATTACTGTTTTGCAGGTTTCGTACTTATGCTCACAGACTTTTTTTCAAATGGCAGATTCTTGACAGGTATCCAAACTTTCCAGCCACATACTATAAACTAATTTATTCTACCTTGCCTTTTTCAAAGCATTAAACATTATTGAACTAAAAATCTTAAAAGTGGCCAGAAATAAACAAACAAATGCTGACAATATATCTTATCTATCATTCGCTTGCTTTCATCAGTTTTAGTTATTAAGTGAGTTATTGCAATGAATTACTGCATGGGAGCTGCTAACCTTATTAGTTACTGCAAACTTAAGTATTTCACATTGATTATCTAATGATATTTCCATTCGTTTGTTAATTTACAGAAACACTGTCTAAAGGACTGTGTTGTAAATTTAGTGTATATAATATTTTCTGATATATATTCTGTACATGTTTTTGTAGCTGCTACAGAACCTTCTATTTGTTTTCATAATGGTGGCCGTTCGCAGTTACAGACATCGTGTTACTTTCGGTTAGATCAGGTAATCAAAATTTTTTTGTTTGTTGCGTACTCATGCCTGTTCTAATTATACAATAACCATTTACAGATTACTCCACCATCTCACAAGCACTACAAAATTTCGTTGATTGCAGTATTTCCAAAAGAGGTAGGCTGCAGCCTTCAACAGACAAAAGCCGTTAAGATGGCTGTGCCTAGCAGAGATCTGCTGGAACTCAATGGTTAGTGCAAAGGGCTGTGTTGGACATCGCTACGATTGCAGCTTTCTCTCATCTTCATGAGCAGCCACCAAAATCAAGCTTTGCTTCAAAGCAGGCCCGAAAATCCGATTACTTCCATTTGTATATGTTGTTTCGCTTAGAACAAGATTCGTTGTATAACTGTATAACACAGCAGAACAACCAACAAACATAGCAAACACTTCGTCGCCCCGCCGCAACGCGGCGGTTCGACGCACATCTCATTTCTATAAATCAGGGATACACAATCCCCTAATTGGACAAAGTATTTTTGGAAATCTTTTATTTTTATTCTTACCTCTTGGTTTTTCAAAACGTGTGATGCAAAAGGGCGAGCTCAAAAAAAATGGGTTCACATGTGAATAGCTATTAAGGGATAAAAAGTGTGAACAAAATTTATAACTTAGAATAATAACATCTAATTTAAGTATTTGATTTATTAGGTAGTTTAGGATTTAGTTAATTTTAGGTGCATATCATATAGTTTAAAATGTGAGAGATTTAAATATCGCACTTAGGTTAAAAGTTCAAATTTATTGAATAATTTGTGAATACGAATTTTAGGGTTTTACAAAAGCACTAGAAGGATTGTTAATGTGGAAGAAACTTCTTCCAAAGTCATGGTGGCTATTGATGGGCTTGGTTTTGACTGGAGCTATATGGCAGAAGATGAAGTCCCTACAAACATGGCTCTTATGGCTTTTTCAGACTCTGAGGTATATACTAACAGTACTTGTTAAAAAACTTGTCTAAAAAGCTTTGAAACTCTTAAAACTTAATATGATAATTTAAGAAAAGACTTTAACAAATCTGAGTTCAATTTAGCTAATTATAAAAGAGGGTTAACAATTATAAAAGAGCAATTTGTCTTTTACAAAAAGAATGAGACTATTTTTACTGAGGATACTGATGTTCTAAAAAGAGATATCTCATATAAAGAATCAGAAATTAGTATGCTTAAAAGTGAGTTAGAAAAGCTTAAGCAAGAAAAAGAAAGCATTCAAGTTAATATAGAGAGATTTGAACATTCATCTAAAAGTGTAGACAGGATCATAGTATGTCAGGTTATTGACAAATTCAAGAAAGGTTTAGGATATAATGTTGTTCCACCTCCCCATACAGGGTTATTTGCACCCCTAAAGCTTGATTTGTCCTATACTGGTCTAAAGGAGTTCAAAGAGCCTGAGATTGAAAGCTTTGGACCTAAAACTAGTAAGAGTGTTAGTGAAGATATTTCTAATGAGGTTAGGGAATCTTCTGATACCCCATTGGTTGAGGAGTTGGTGTCAGATGATAAGTCAGAGAAGAAAACTATTTTTCTACTATTGCTAAGATATAATTAGCTAGACCTAAACAACAAGAAAAACTAGTTAAGTATACTGAAATGTACAGGTCACAAGGTCCTAGGGGAAATCAAAGAAACTCAAATAATCAGAAGTCCTAACAGCTATGAAGTGATTTTGTGATGTACAATAAAGCTTGTTTTGTATATGGAAGTTTTGACCATGTGCAGGCTGACTGCAATTACCATCAAAGGGAAAGGGTGGTATCTGGGAATACTTATACAAGGGTGAGTTACAATTATTTTGCTAAAAAGGCTCACCCTAGTGCCCACAGAAACATGGCTCCAAGAGCAGTTTTGATGAAAACTGGCCTAAGACCACTTAATATTGTCAGGCCTGTTAATACTGCTCATCCCAAAACTACAGTTTATAGTGCTAGACCAATGTCACGTTTTTCTAAATCAGCACAATCAACTGTAAAGAGAACCTTTCAAACAAGAACAGCATTAACTAACAAAAATTTTAGCCAAAAAGTTAATACTGCTAGACCAAATTCGGTAGTAGTTAATGTTGGTAGGGTGAACCAAGTTAATGTTGTTAAGGCCTCAGCATGTTGGGTTTGGAGACCTACCAAACTTAATAGTGCATCAATTACTTTAAAGAAACATAATTATGTTGATGCACGAGGCAAATCCAAGTCAGTAATGGCTTGGGTCCCTAACGGAAACTAATTTCCTTATTTTTATGTATAGGGTCATTCACAAAAAGAAGATCAGGGCTATGTTGACAGTGAATGCTCAAGGCACATGACAGGGAACATGTCCTATCGTTCAGACTTCAAGGAATTTGATGGAGGATATGTTACCTTTGGGGGAGGAGCCAGAGGAGGAAAAATTACTGGTAAAGGAACTATTAAGACTGGTAAGCTTGATTTTGAGGATGTGTACTTTGTCCAGGAGTTAAAGCTTAACCTTTTTAGTGTCTCACAGATGTGTGGCAAAAAGAACAGTGTTCTCTTTACTGACATTGAATGTTTTGTTCTGTCTCCTAACTTTAAGTTAGCTGATGAGAGTCAGGTTTTACTTAAAGTTCCTACAAAGAACAATATGTACAGTGTTGATATGAAGAATATTGTTCCTAAAGAGAGTTTAACTTGTCTTGTTGCAAATGCCACACTTGATGAATCAATGTTATGGCATAGGAGTCTAGGTCATGTAAATTTTAAAACCATTAATAAAATTGTTAAGGAAAATCTTGTGAGAGGTTTACCTTTAAAACGTTTTGAAAATGACCAAACTTGTGTTGCTTGTTTAAAGGGGAAGTAATACAAAGCCTCTTGTAAGTCCAAGATTCAGAACTCTATTACTCAGCCTTTATTCATGTTGCATATGGACTTGTTTGGTCTAACTTTTGTGGGCAGCTTAATGAATAAGAAATATTGTCTAGTTGTCACTGACGATTATAACAGATTTACTTGGATTTTCTTTTTAGCAACTAAGGATGAGACTAGTGGCATTCTTAAGAGCTTTATTACTGAGATAGAAAATCTAGTTAATAAGAAAGTGAAAATAATCAGGTGTGACAATGGAACAGAGTTCAAGAATAGAGTTATGAATAAGTTTTGTGAAAAGAAAGGTATTAAGAGGGAATTTAGTGTAGCTAGAACTCCTCAGCAAAATGGTGTTGCTGAAAGGAGAAATAGGACATTAATTGAGGCTGCTAGAACCATGTTAGCTGACTCTAAGTTGCCTACTACATTTTGGGCTGAAGCAGTTAATACTGCTTGCTATGTGTAGAATAGGGTATTAGTAGTTAAGCCTCATAACAAGACTCCTTATGAACTATTTAGAGGTAGAACACCTGCTCTAAGCTTCATGAGACCATTTGGATATCATGTTACCATTCTTAATACCATGGATCATTTAGGCAAGTTTGAGGGAAAGGTTGATGAAGGATTCTTTGTTGGATACTCTATGAATAGTAAGGCTTTTAGGGTATACAATATTAGAACTAGGAAAGTAGAAGAAAACTTGCATATTGAGTTCTTTGATAATAAGCCTAGTGTTGCAGGTAATGGACCTAAGTGGCTATTTGATATTGATGTTCTAACAGAATCAATGAATTATGTGCCAATTATTGCAAGTACAAACTCTAATGATTTTGTAGGTTCAAAAGATAGTATTGGTGCAGGTCAATCTGGCATGGAGACAGGGTCTAGCCAAGACTACCTTTTGATGCCACTGTGGAAAGATGGTTCACTATTTAATCCATCTTCAAAGAATGTTAGCAATGATGAACCACAACCTTCTAGAGATGCTGGAAAGAAGGATAATGAAGGTGTAACTAAAGAAAGTGGAATTGATGATCAAGAGAGGCCTGACAACAGTGCTCATGATGTTAATACTGATGTACCAAATATTAATAATGTTAGTCCAACAATTTCTACTGCTCCACTTTCAGCCACACATGCTGATTTCTTTGGTGATGGAATAGAAGTGGATATGAACAACATTCCTACCATATATCTAGCTCCTTCAATTCCAAATACAAGAATCCATAAAGATCATTCACTTGATCATGTGATTGGTGATGTGCTGTCTGGTATACAGACAAGGAGAATGACAAAGACTACAAATGAACAAGGTTTTATTAACGCTGTTTATAAAGGGAAAACTCATGAAGACCTTCATACTTGTCTATTTGTTTGTTTTCTATCTCAGGAAGAACCCAAAAGAATTTCCAAAGCTCTAAGTGATCTAGCTTGGGTAGAAGCAATGCAGGAAGAGCTTCTACAGGTTAAGCTACAAAAGGTTTAGGTACTAGTGGATTTGCCTAAGGGTAAGAGGGCTATTGGTACAAAATGGGTCTTTAGGAACAAGAAAGATGAGAGAGGCATAGTGATTCGGAACAAAGCAAGGCTGGTTGCATAGGGTTATACTTAAGAAGAAGGCATAGACTATGATGAAGTTTTTGCCCCTGTAGCAAGAATTGAGGCAATAAGGCTGTTCTTAGCTTATGCTTCCTTTATGGGATTTATGGTGTATCAGATGGATGTGAAGAGTGCTTTCCTTTATGGTATGATTGAAGAAGAGGTATATGTATGTCAACCTCTAAGGTTTGAAGATCCTGACTATCCAGACGAAGTCTATAAGGTGGTGAAAGCACTTTATGGTTTGCATCAAGCTCCAAGAGCCTGGTATGAAACCTTGGCCAAGTATTTATTGGAAAATGGGTTTCACAGAGGAAAGATAGATCAGACCTTGTGTATCAAGAAGCAAAAAGAATATATTTTGCTTGTCCAGGTCTATGTTGATGACATTATCTTTGGCTCTACAAAGAAGGAGTTGTGTACTGAGTTTGAGAAACTGATGCATGACAAGTTTCAGATGAGTTCTATGGGAGAACTCACTTTCTTCTTAGGGTTGCAAGTGAAGCAGAAAGAAGATGGGATATTTATCAGTCAGGATAAATATGTGACAAATGGTAAATTTCCCTAATATTTATATTTATGACAGTTCATTTTCTGTGACTAGAACACCTGACTAGACCGTTATATGTTTAACACGGATAACAGACATGCACATATTGTCACCCGGAAATCTCACCAAAGAACAATGAAATAATCACATCTTGTAATTTACTCACTATATTGTAATGAGAACGGGAGGTTATCCCAGTTTCACTCAGACTGACACCACACGCCAACCAGAAATAAATCTGAGGTTCAGAAATTTTAGTAAATATTTAAAGACTCAAAAATACATTCAAGTATTACATAACGACTTTAAGAATGTAGTCTCTTGTATTTGTGACGGTTCTGGAAAGGACCCAAATTTGACTCAGTTTAACGAGACGCGGGTATAAAATACCACACTTTAACCAATTATTCACTAAATACTTAAAATTAAAACATACCCTCACCCACTCACACAAACTCCCACAAACCTGCTAACCCTATCTCTTACTTTTGTCCGCCCCATCTCTTCCCCATAAACCTTCGTCCCATCCCCATCCTTCACCACAACAAATGCAATCTCTTTTGACCCAGAACCTTTGTCCTCTTCACGAGTCTAGATAACCACACAAGTCAACCTAGGTTAAACGTCCATTGAAATAGAGATAGCACACAAAGGGATAGATTATACCTCCCAAATCCGAAAGCTCCCATGGAGCTACTCTCCAAAATTCACCATTTAAGTTGCGCCTCCAAGGGTTATCGAATCACAAATCACCAAAAACACATCAAAGATCTGAGAAGTTCTCAAGAAAGGTTAAGAGTGGAGGTGTTGTGATTCGATTTGGAGGTTGGGATTGATCGGTATTGGAGCAGTGGATTCTCGGATTTGAAGTCTCATTTAAGTTTCATCCTTCAAGAATCATTGTAAGGTTTGCAATTAGATTCGATTTTATTATTTATTTAGATTCATTCATGATAAGAAATTACAGGTCAAATGAATGAATAAGTTAAGTATTGATGTTATTAGTTTCTGTCGAATTGATTCCGAGGAACAATAATAGATTTTGAGAAAATTTAAGTGATATGATATTTAGTTGGGTCGAATAAGATTATTGAGAAAATTTGTTGTTGTTGTTAGTGTGGCGTAGGAGATAGTTTGATAGATTTAAGATGTTAGTTCATCATGGTTGTGTTGTGTTCGAAGCCACCAGGAACCCCAGGTTCACGATTTGAACCTGGAAATATTGTGGTAGTAGATGCTATGGCTAATGTAGGAAGGCTATGTAGGGTATTGTGTTGTTGCTAAGTTAATGTCGATATCTCATTGAGAATGACCAAAGCGAGGCGTAATGGTGGTCAGGATAGACTGGAAAAATCACCTCCCATAGAGGAAGCTTTGACTCTAGTTCATAAGTGGCAATTTGAACCAACCCATGAGGATTACACCCACGGTTCAAGCCTTGGAAGGCTCACTCGAACCCCAAACCCAAAACCTCAACAAAAGATAACAACATTTCGCCCGAAACAAACCCAAAAAGGATAGTTAGTAGTCGAATAGGAGACTAGAAATCTTGTGGGAAATACATCCCAAGAAACTAGCGAAGTAATGACATCTAGGAACCAAGGAGTTAGGCTCATGTGAGGAAAATCATTCCTCTTGTCGACCTATAGGTCGAGTCAAAAACCCAAACCTTTGTTACCACTTAGACCATCAAGGCACAAGGTCGAGTAGTAATCAAACCTAGCCAAAAGGATTGAGTCGTGAGAGCTAAACTAATGACCATTCTCGGCCAAGAAAATGAATGCCAGGAGATACCACACCAAGCTGTTAAGCTTAGGTGTTCTGTTTTTCTTTGCTGCAAACACCAGGCCGAAGCCCCATTGACCAAGCCCAACTAGGACCAACGATAGAGCTCACTCGACAGCCCTTAGCACAGCCCACAACATGGGTCTGTAAACAAACCCATTCGGCCCACCAGAATAAGTATGAAACCTAACCCATTAATGACTTTATTTTTCCCCTCCTAGAAATCAATGGGCCGCAACCCAATAGGTATTAAAATGCTAAATCGGATAACAGTCATTGTGAAAACTTGTCGCAAACAATTAACATATACATAAGCCGTTCACGAAAATGATTCAACATATAGGCATATAAAAATCTATTATAGCCGAGTACAAAATGGAATTTCTTTTACATTAACATACATGTACGTAAAAACTTGAATCGTCAAAATGTAAAATGCGACAAAACTAATTAAAAACATCTAGACTATATGTATATACGTTGTTATACGAGTGATATTACATACACTTTGGAAAATAGAGATATATATTAGCATAAACTTGTGTAGTAAAAAGTGGTACTCAAATCTACGACAAATCAAGTTCATGATAAGGGTAGGCTATAGCACACGTCGAGATACATTAACACTTACATTCGTTATTTTGGAAACTAAAATCAATTAAAATGAACGTCACTAGTAATGTATCAAACTCAAGTTGAATAAATTCGACAAAGCATAAATTTCTAAACTAATATAGTGTAAAAATGATTTCTAATGAAAACGAGGACTTAGTTAAATTAACCAAGTTACTAAAAGTTAAATTTATATATTCAACTACTCAAAACATACAATTAATAGGTAATAAACGTCACATATGTTAAGTCCTACCTCTAAAGTCAACATAAACGGACATAACGAATAAATTATAACATATATATATATATATATATATATATATATATATATATATATATATATATATATATATATATATATATATATCACAACTAGATTTAATTCATTCGTACTTTAGATTGTATAATATTCCCAACCCCTCATTACCATACCTTTAGGTCATTTGTAGAATTACACCTTACCATTCCTTAGGAGAGACCTTAGTAACCACACTTACCGCCACACAAGTGACAACAACATAGATACTCTAAAACATTTAAAATCTGAAAGGACTTGAAATTTAATTCTTGAAACTAAGACATGGTTATTTAATCTAGGTTGCGTGTTGGTGCCGTGCACTCCTTAATTTAACAGCATTCACTGTTCAGACCATTAAAGGTGAGTTTATAGCCCCATTTTTATTTATACTTGTTTTAAAAATATGGGGTGAGAAACATGCAAAATCTTTTATGGACCATAATGTTATTACTTTTTTTTTCTCAAAACTATTGCGTAGTTAGCCTAAGCCCTAGAACCCACTATCATGCCCATTTTCATGAGCCGTTAGTTCCCTTTGGGAAGCGCGATTGCTTTAGATAGATCTATTGGGGTGACTCCCCCGTTCGGTTGGCTAGACAGGTCAAGGCGGACGTATAGCAAGTCGAACTTCGAGTGTATTGGGTTAAGCACTCGCTAAGGGCCCCTTGACTATTATTTATGTGTTAGAGATTAGCACACTGAACTGTCGAGCTTCGGTTGCATGAACTTAGTGCTAGCGCGATAGATACTTTTGTATGACATTATATGTGTTATAATGATCATGTTGGTCCAAACTAATTATTTGATGAATTTATTTAAACCTATGAACTCACCAGCTCTTTGCTGACTTTTTAGCATGTTTTTCTTATGTGTGTGATTGATTTGGTATGGCATGATTTGGCAAGGCAGGGTCATGGAGCTCTTTCTGACAGACTGGCAAATTTAATTGAGACTTGTTTTTATATGGGACCACTGTACTTAATGGGTCTAAATTCTATCTAAACTATGAATTATCTTTTTGTAAAACTCTAAATGTTAATTTTAATTTAAAACGGAGTATGTATTCCGTTCTTTGTTACCTTGTGTTGTGATCTCCAATCGTTGCACCCGCAGTAGCACCCTCGAAGTTCTGTATGCTTCCGCGACCGTTGAAAATTTTGGGGGTGTTACAAAATATGCAGCTGACATTTTGAGGAAGTTTAATTTCACAGATGTCGGGACAGCTAGCACCCCAATGGATACATAAAAGCCTTTGCTCAAGGACTCAGATGGTGATGATGTTGATATTCATCTCTACAGGCCAATAATTGGATCATTGATGTATCTTACATCATCTAGACCAGACATTATGTTTGCAGTATATGCATGTGCTAGATTCCAAGTTACACCTAAGGTTTCACACTCACATGCTCTAAAAAGGATTTTTTAGGTATCTAAAAGGCCAACCTAAATTAGGCCTTTGGTATCCTAGAGATTCTTTCTTTGACTTGATGGCATATTCTGATAGTGATTATTCTGGAGCAAGCTTGGATAGGAAGTCTACAACAGGAGGTTGTCAGTTCCTAGGGTGCAAATTGATATCATGGCAGTGTAAGAAGCAAACCGTGGTTGCCAATTCCATAACTTAAGCTGAATATGTGGCTGCTGCTAGTTGTTGTGGACAAGTACTATGGATTCAGAATCAAATGCTAGATTATGGGTATAATTTTATGCACACCATGATTTATATTGACAATAACAGTACTATATGTATTATTAAGAATCTTGTTTTACACTCTGAAACAAAACACATAGAGATTAGACATCATTTTATAAGAGATTGTAATGATAAAAAGTTAATTCAAGTTGTTAAAATACACACAGATAACAATTTTGCATATTTACTTACCAAGGCCCTTGATGTTGGAAGGTTTCAGTACTTGGTTGCAAGTATTGGAATGCTAAATCCTTAAAGTTTTAATCTCTTTGTGTCTTTGTAATGTTTTGTTAAGGATTAGTACTGTTAGATGTATCAATTTGTACTGCTAAGTATAACTAGTACTGTTAGTTATACTTAAGACTGTTATGTTAATGCTGCTAGTGCAAATTAATATAGTTGAGTTAAACTGTTAGTCATAATTAATACTATTATGAAGAAAATGCTTTGGATTGTGTTTTCTTGGTTTTAGACTAACACTTGCAGGATAAGCAAATCAGTATGGTTGGAATTGGTGTTGTGTGAGATTCATGATGAAAAGCAAAAGTGGTAGCTTGTTTGATGCAATGTTGTTTCTTAATGATGGAGCAACTAATTAATGATAGAGAAGATTTAGGGATCACTTAACAAGGGTTAATGCTTAGTTTACACCTGAGTTGGGAAGTTCTTTAAAATCTTTTTCTTGAAATCAACCTATGTCTGCCCGTGAGCCTAATGAAGCATCTGGGCATAGGCTATACTAAACACGAATTGATGGCTTTTAGTTAGTCAGATAGTAAGTGATCTAACTCACTCTTTACCATTCTATCATTAGTATAGTGTGTTAGTTTACGGACATCTGGTTTAGAGAACAGCAAAAAAGTGGCTTTTTAACGACCCGACATTTTTTTATTCAAATCAAAAAAATTGTGAATCTAATACATTTGTGTTAGAGATAACACCTGCCACTGAGCTGGAAACCCTTTCAAGAAGGCTCTTTTAATGAGTCTATCTGATCACAAGCAGTATTTATACTGAAGTCATTGGTTCTCACACAACCAGAGGTTAAATGCAACCGAAATGATTAAGTATCTTCCTTTACACTTAATCCCTTCAAAATGTATGAGTACAGTAATGTTTTAAAAGAAAATTAGGGTTAATACTGCTAGGAAAAAAGTTTGTACTGTTGGGTGAAGTTAATACTGCTAGGCTAAAATAGTACGGCTGGGTTACCGTTAGTGCTGTTTGGGGAATAACCGTTTTTCATTAATTAATTATAGCCGTTGAGATATTTTTATCAATTACTTTGCTTATAGTTTTCTTAAATTGGATAATTCATAATCTTTCTTTAATTTATAAGATTTCTTCAAGATAAAGAAACGATTTATTCAGTCGGTCCAATCAAAACCCTAAGTGATATCTATATAATCTCAATTGCCTTTTCCAAACACACATACTCTCGTAAACGAACATAATCCAAAACCCTAATCACACTTTTCTCTTCAAATCGATCTCAATGGCGAATTTGGAATTTTTTGACACACACAACATGGTCGACTACTTACAGAAACCAGAGGGAAGTGAAGGATTTCACCAAATAGTGGATTTTCTCAATGCCAGTCACATAAGGTATGCACTTACAGAAAATCCCACTATCTATGTTTCTCATACCAAACAGTTTTGGCATACTGCTACTACCAGAACACTTGATAACGGAGAACAAGAGTTAACTGCTACAGTAGATGGCAAAGTTATGACTATTACTGAGTTATCTGTTAGGAGGCATCTCAAATTAGCAGATGATGATGGTATTAGTTCTTTGCCAAATACTGAAATTTGTATGTGTCAACTTCTAACAAATTGATCTTTCAAAAAGAACACTTTTCCCCTCAATGGAGATTTCTCATTCATACCATCCTACATTGTCTAAGTCCTAAGAAAACTGCTTGGGAACAATTTAGTAGCAATATAGCAACTGCTATTATTTGCCTGACCACAAATAAGAAGTTTAACTTTTCTAAATTGATTTTTGATGGTATGATTAAAAACTTGGATAGTAAACACAAATTTTTAATGTATCCAAGATTTATTCAACCGTTTTTGAACAAGCACAAGAAACTGCTTCTACCTCACACAAGCCGTTATATTGCTCCTACCCACTCTCAAAAACTTTTTAGTAATATGAAGAGGGTTTCTAAGGGTTATACTGGGGTAGACATACCATTGTTTTCATCAATGATTGTTCAAGATCAAATAGTTCAGGGTGAAGGATCCACACACCCAGTTGAGTCCCATCACATACCCACCAGTGCTCCATCAACCTCACAACCACCAATTTCACCAACCTCTAGGAGAACAACCCGACAGGGATCTATAGTTCCTCAGCCTAGATCTCCTACTCACACCCATATAGAAAATGAGGTTGTCTATTTTGGTGAGGATAACAGAATGGTGAGGGCTGCCACTACTGTCTCTAGCTTAAAAGTAGGACAGGACAGTGGTAACATACATAAGACCCAATCCATGGCAACACCAGTTGGGCCTAGTTCTTTAAGAGCTAGCTCAGCAGGTGGTCCCGGGGGCCACTTTACCATGGGGGATACTCCTGTTCAGACTTGGTCTAAAAGGGTATCTACAATGCCCAATGATTCACCTCTCTCATGAGTTAACATACTTGGAAGTGATGAGGGCAATATGCAACTAACAGAATTGATGGAATTATGTACAAAACTGTCAGAAAGGGTTACTAGTTTGGAGATCGAATTGAAGCAGACCAGGCAAATATATGGTGTTGCTTATACTAAGCTTATCAAAAAGGTGAAAAGGTTAGAGAAAAGTGCTAAGGCCAACCAAGCTAAAAGAAGGGCAAAAATTGTGGTCTCTGATGATGAAGATGATTTGTAGGATCCTTCCAAACAGGGGAGGAGATAGATGAAATTGATCAAGATCCTGACATTTCATTAGTACAACATGATGAAGAGATTCAGGGGAGGTATGGGCATGATATGGGTTTTGAAATAGATTTTGATGCTGTTAAGGAAGTTTCTACTGGTAAGAAAGATGTTAGTAGTGCTGAACTAGTTACTACTGCTAGTATTGTTGTTAGTACTGCCAGTCCTACAAGTGCTACTGATGTTAGTGCTGCTGAAACATTGGTGTACATCAGACGAAGTGCAGAAAAGGATAAGGGAAAGAGTATTATGCAAGAGTCTGAGCAACCAAGAAAGATCAAGAAGAGAGTTCAAGTACAGATGAGTCTTGATCAGGACATGGCTCAGAGGTTACATGAGGAAGAACAAGCAAAATTACTGGAAGAACAAAAGATTGCAAGAGAAAGAGGTGAGAGAGAAGAAGTTAGTGATGCTGCACAGGTTGTATATTGGGATAGTATTCAAGCAGTGATTGATGCTGATACTGAATTAGCAGAAAGACTTCAAGCAGAGGAAAGAGAAAGAGTATCTATTGAAGAGAAGTCAAGAATGCTAGTGGAACTGATTGCAGCAAGAAAGAAGTTCCTTGTAGAACAAAAGGCAAAAGAACAGAGGAGTAAACCACCTACCAAAAACTCAACAAAGACAGACCATGTGTGTTTACATGAAGAACATGGCTGGATACAAGATGGAGTATTTCAAGGGTAAAAGTTTTGATGAGATCAAGGAAATGTTTGACAAGGTTTACAAACAAGTAAGCACATTTGTTCCCATGGAAAGTGAAGTTGAAAGAATAGTTCCTAAGTTAGCAGCTGGAAGTTCAAAAAGGGATGCAGATGAAGAACTTGATCAAGAAAGTTCTAAGAGGCAAAAGACTGGTGAAGACTAAGAATCAGCTGAAGAACAAAAAGGTAAAGAAGCTGATGAATTGTCACAAGAAGAGCTACAACAGATGATGATAATAGTTCCAGAACTAGGAATGAATGTTGAATCCTTACAAACCAAGTATCCAATTATAGACTGGGAGATTTATTCGGAAGGCATAAGGAAGTACTGGAAGATCATCAGAGTTGGAAACAATTCTGAGATATATTAGTTCTTTGATGATATGCTGAAAGCTTTTGACAGTGATGACTTAGAAAAGATGTGGAGTCTGGTTAAAGAAAAGTTCAACTCAATAGAACCAACAGATGACAAAGAAAGAATGCTATGGGTAGAGTTGAAAAGAATGTTTGAACTAGATGCAGATGATGAATTATGGAAATTTTAGTCTGGTATTCATGATTTGACATGGAGATTGTATGATTCATGTGGAATGCATCATGTGTCTACAAAGGCTGGAATGGATATTTACATGCTAGTGGAAAAAGAGTATCCATTGTCAAGGGGAATAGTCACATTGATGTTGGTTGCAAAACTCTTAGTGGATAAGCATAATGAGATGGCAAGAGAACTTCTCAGGAAGATATTTATGCAGTTAGAAAGATCAAGATGATGAAGTGTTTGGAAGTATCCTCTCAGAGTAAAAGATTTAATTCAAGAAACTTGATGATTTGGAGGTAAATCACAAGTTTAGGGGAGGATTGTTGGGAATTAAAAGTCTTCATACTTAGTACTGTCAAGCTAAGAGTTAGTATTGTTCATGTTACAACTGCCATTACTAATCAGTTAGTACTGCTAGAGTAAGTTAGTACTACGAGTATTAACTTAAGACAGCTAAAGTGATAAAGACGTGTCAAGTGATTTGTAATGACTTATTCAGTGTATATTCTATATAGTTAGAAAGATACGTATAAGATTAATATTATAGAAGATTGTTAGTTATCTTGTAAAGGACTCCTTAGTGTATAAAAGGAGATCCTAGCTTCAAGGTTGTAAACCCTAGTACTACACAGAGTACTCGTATTATTGATAATAATAATATTGGAACTTTTCAGTAATATCATTGTTCATACAGTTTACTGCTTTATTAATATTCTTCTAAGTATGAAAGAGTAGATTCCGCATACTCTTTAGTATTCGCAAAGTTTCTAACATAGCTGTTTTGGATTTATCCAAAGTAACTCAACCTTTACAAGCTAAGGAATCGATCGTGTGTTTGTGATCAACACTATCTCATATTGACAGTCATAGTAGGACCCTAGGTATATCTGACCTTAGCCAGTCAACATGTTATAGCAAAGCATAAACAGGTTATATTGCTACACTAGTCTAAGACAAATATGAGTTGCATATATCTAACATTAGCCAGTCAACAAGTTATAGCAAATAATAATAATAATAATAATAATAATAATAATAATAATAATAATAATAATAATAATAATAATAATAATAATAATAATAATAATAATAATAATAATAATAATAATAATAATAATAAAAAGCAATAGTAGGTCCGTCAAAATGGTTTTGCATGGTTTCTCACCCCAAAGTTTCAGTAAACAGTTATAAGTAAAGCGGGGCTATGAAACTCACCTCAGTCCAGCAATACAATAACACAACAATATCAGGAGCAGGATAGCACAATAAACCAAATAGTAGTACAGCACAGCAGCTCAATGGTAGTATAGCACAACAACAACTAGGACAGCATGGCACAACGGACTCGGCACAACCTAATAATATAAAACTGGTCTTAACATATATCCCAAAAAGTGTAAAAGTTTCCAAAAGTTAACTATTCCCATTGCCAAGTATTATTCCAATTTTGCTTCCAGAATATTCTCGTTATATCCATTTATTAGTGTTTGGTATCATCGTTCGTGTAGTGGTGAAAAGACGTTGGCTCAAGTGTACACATGCCAAAATAAGTTGTTGGATTGTGTTTTAGGTTGATACTGTGATTCGGGAGGTCGGGGATGATGATAATACATGATATCAATTGTTAGAGAGAGTGAGTAGAGAGAGAAAGGAAACTAGTGTTTTATTAATGAAGATGAAAGTAAAATACACACACAAGTCTCACCCATCCATGGAAGTATGGAGGGGTATATATATCCAAACATACACATAACTATACAATAATGACGTTTCTAGTACCTGTGTATGTAGCTTACATAGTAACTAATGTAATCCCGTAAATGTCGTTCCATTTACGTGTTAGGAGCATTCCCAACAATCTTCCCCCAAGGGGACGACATAAGGGATTACTTACACCATTTCCTACCAGTACAAAAATAAGTAAAATAAAGTCTTCATAAGCTCTTCAAATGCTGAGGATGACTGCATTTTACGCTCTTTGTCTTCATCTTGTACCTCATCTTGAGAACTTTTCATCACTTGTAGGCAAATGATGTAATATGCATGAACTGGATTAACTTCCCCCCAATTCATGATGCATGACTTTAGCAGCTTCTTCGTACACTTCTTTTTGGCGAAGTTTCTGAATCAGCTTCCCCCCAAACTGAAAACCGTCTTCAGCAGATTCGTAACTTTGATGTAGTTAACATGTCTTCTAACTTTTGAAGTTTAAAGTACGCAGCGGAATTTGTAGATAACACCATAAACCTCACCAAGCAAATCTGACTAGTTACATAATCACAATTATACTCACTACGGAAACTCCGTTTTGGGGGTATCATGCAAGAAATCAGCAAGTTCTTCTCACATATGTAGGCTACTTCACACTACACAACCTGCGAAAGTTGAAACGATTACACCAAAATCACAAAACTGAACCACTGATCATCTCTGAGGACGTCTCTCCGGTAGTAATAAAATTGTAAGCTTAATCACGTGAATCTGTTATGCGTCCCCGATGTGCACATTTCTTCCCCCTGATTGCAGATACTTGTGGAAAAAGAGTGTTTTTGCAAAGAAGTCAAAGAAAGTCAAAGAACATCCACTCTCTCTTCCCCCACGATGTCTTCGCGGAATCGGAAGCATACACACTATGTTTACGATGGAAACGGAGGCAGCGTAACCCTGTATGTCCAATTAGTCGAATATGTGTGAAGTACCATAAATAGCCTGTGAGAATCAACAGCTGATAAAATCTCTACTCTTTTATACTCCTCTCATCTAACTCTTTACCGACCTCATTATCATTCTGACGGCTCTTTGTAGTGACTACTAATGGAGAAAACCCAATATGACGAACTTGAGACTGAAGTAAAATAACCCGAACTTGTGACTTAAACTTGCACTATTGTCTGACTAAGAACCAATACTGAGAATTTCAATAAACGTAGAATCATATACCCATCCAACCATCCTTAACTGTATATGAACTTCTCTTGAATTACCCACAGCTTTTTGTGACACTTGAGCACTACAACGTAACTCCTTTAAAGTGATAGCTATACACTGTGAGCACAACAACGTAACTCCTAACATCAGGTATAACTAGATAACTCAAGTCGTAATCATTCTAACGGTTAAAAGCTCGAACAAGGATCTCGAAGAATCATGCATCCAACCAACCCTGATATCTTGAGATACTAAGTACACGCACCCGTGAAATCCCACTTCAACCTCAAATAAATAATAATGAATTAACACCGTAGTCACATCTTGCGGTTAAATGCCTAAAACTAGCCTTTGTTACTTGATTTAAGTGAACTTTGATAATGGATTATTCCCGATCTTATCAAAATTGTATCCCTGTGAAAATTTGCACAGCCAAAATACCACTCTTTATCGCCAATAAATTTACCAAAATTAACATACCATGTATTAAAAAAAATACATTTGATGATACTAAATAAATTTTCAACCCAATGTATGTTATTTATCGGATCCAACAACCAATCACCCGGTCCAACTATAATCCCCTTATAATACCCCAACCCTAATAACTTGTCATTAGCAAACCCTAATCACAAATACAAACACAAACTCCAGCGCCCCCATCTCCTCCTCACACCAAAGGCAGGCAAAGATCAATATCATCTGCTCACAAACCCATCAAGATAATCATCTTCACAAACTGATCTCATCATCTTCAATCCGTACACATAACAAATCGAACAACCAAACCACAAACGCAACACAATCTTCCTTTGCTATCATCCTCATTTCGTTCATTGTTTACACGAAAGACAGACCACAGAAACTTCTGCTTCAAGATCAAGACTCAAAGCCAAAAGATTGTTCCATCTTCAAGATCCTTTAATAGGGGTCTCGGGTAGGTTCTACATGAATGATTACGCTTCATTGTGTTTTGTTTTGTTGTTATTCACCTTTGAATGAACCAAAGAGGATCGTAACCAAATTGTTACAGATCCGTCTTTATTGTGTTCGGATATAAACGAAGCTAAGCTTCAAAAGAAATAGATCGATGATGTGTTGTCTCTTGTGGCACTTGTCTTTGGACTTGTCTATGATTACCAAACAAGAGTTAAACTGAGATCTAATTGTTTTTTTTTAAAGATCTGTAATGATGTGTGGTTCGAAAAAAATCATTGGCAATTTGCAACTGATGTTGAATCGTTCTGAGATCTTGTGAGTTTTAACGTTTTCATATCCTAATAGAGATAGGAATGTTGGTGTTGTAGTATTGATGTAGGCTGATGTAGTTGATGCGTGGTTTTGCGACCTTACAACAGGTTTTACCTCTCGAGGGATCTCAAGAGGCTTACAACCCCACCAGGCAGTGTACCTAACTGATGTAGTATAGTGTAGTGGTAAGTACGGGGGATTGATCATTCTTCACAGGGAATAGTGTCGTTAGAATTGAAAAACTACTCTAATAGGTCTAAGGGTGAGGGAAGATTCTTTTTGTATTTTTATATTTTTATGAAAGCAAGTAAAATCTCGGGTTTGAAGGAGTGAGCGGAATTAGTTGCTAGTCAACTAACCCAAATGACTACAAATACAAATAAAATAAAATAACAGGAAATGAAAAAGTTGTGAAACTTATGTGGAGAGAAATGTGTTTACTTAGATTTCCTTACTCCCTAAGTATCTTTTACCGGTTGATTAGTGTGTATTAATTGCGTGGATGACGGGTGTATTCCTTAATACCAATCGTGGGGTGGCGTACGTACTTCCCCAACTCTACAAGCTCCTACTTCACTCCTATGTCGAGCCGGCTAAGAAGCTCCTAACATGGGATCACTAGAATTCGCTCATGCATTAAATACAACCATAAAAACCTAGTACGCATTGGTTCATGTTTCTTAAGACGTTCAAGCAAGTTACCGTAAAGGAAGTTAGCCAGTTTTCTTAAGCCTAACATCGATAAACAATCATCCAATACAATTAATAACACACTAACAACTAATAATCAATAGTTAGGTTTCATTAGAGCTAAGCAAACACAAGATAAATCTAGCCTAGCATGTTAATCAAAAGACAAGAACAAGATATAATCAAACAACACATAGACATATTGATTGATTAAATGAATACTTATCTTCAATTAAACATGGGAGATCCAAGGGTATGAAAACCCTTAAAAATGGCAGAAATTCGTCTTAGGGTTTCTCCTCACAAAGTTGCACACTAATGACAAAAAATTGCAAAACTATATATAGAACTTAGTGGCTGACGGCGTCACGTTGTAGATCTTGACGCCGTCACCTCGCCGTGTCTAGGGTTCCCGGATGGCCTTCTTGACGCCGTCCCTCTTTAGTGCTCCAAAATCCGCTCTGGCTTATCAAAGGTTGACGCCGTCTCTCTTTAACTTAAACCGTGATGGCCTTGATCACCTTAAAGGGTGACGCCGTCAGACTTCCTTTGTAAAACTCCCTGGCTTATCATGTGTATTTTTCATATCCACCTCTTTTGCCAAGCCATGACGCCGTCTAGAACAATCCCTGACGCCGTCAAAGGTACTTTTCCAGCCGATTTTGAGACTTTGTCGTTTTCTTCACTTTTATGCTCCAAAAACGTCCAAAATGCTTCCTTTTCCAGATTTCTTCTCCAAAGTACCTAAAATGACAAAAGGAACGATTTAGGGCAATATTTGATCAAATAAATACGATTTAGGGCTTAAATGACCCCCTAAAAGCGGTACACTTTTCGCTTCATCAAATATCCCTACACTTGGGATTTGCTTGTCCTCAAGCAAATGAGCTTTTCCACCAATTGAAATACAAGTTAGGGGTCATTTAACATTAATATAAAAGTAATTACAACAAATGATCATTCCACCTTGGTCAAAATAAGCACGGAAATTATACACTAGCACCTCACAATAAGTGTTTGGATACTCTCATCCCTCGGGTGTTGTAAATTTATATATCATAAATGGAAATGGAAGAATATCGCTCACTACCTGTCATAGAAAATAGATTACCATAGGCTTGGGAAAGGATCACGCCTCTACCACTTTTGGCGTAAACACCTAGGATAAACTATCAAAGAGGTCTTTACAAAGGGTCATAACGTTAGGTGTAGGGATAAGGAAAACACGGTTTGTTAGATAAGGATATTTTACTGGTAGCAAGTCAATCATCTTGGTCAATTACATGTAGAATGAGGCGTTGCTAAGCCAAGACTCGACTCAACTTAAACTAATCACGAACTAATAAACATAGAACAAAACAAAACATAAATAAAAGATTGAGGCGGATGGTAGTCCGTATGCTTTTTCTTCACTTTTACTTTTTTTTTTTTTTTTTTTTTTTTTTTTTTTTTTTCATACACTCTTGCCCTACCATCCAAAACAATACATCACTAGGGATTCTTTGTACCATCCCTACACTTGAACTTTTACATACTTTACATAAAATTATTCTAATGACTCGAATCAAGATAATCGAAACATTTGGAGTACTTTAAAATATTAACGTACATATGGGGGTAATAAATGATGTTCTTCCCCATTACTCCATTACACTAGTACTTTACCCATAAGTCCCAATCGTCCCAAAATAATATGTACAAGGATATGACTCGACTTAGCAACCATGTAATCAATTAGATAATTAACTAAGGGTTTAAACAAATGTTGTCACAATAATGCACTAAAGATGAGTGCACACAAGGTAGGCTAAGGCGATTTGGGTGTACATTTAAGTGGGGTGTAAACAAATTCTTCCTTTAAGTAAAATGCTTAAAGTTAGAAATGAAAAGATAGGCTCTGAGGGGTGTACTAGGGTATCGTGTACTAAAAATGAGTACAACGCAAAGGGTGTGGGAGAATTACTTGACCAATATAGCCAATGTAATTATAACAAAAACACAGGTGTAAAACAATGGGTTAATCCTAATGCCTCTTATCATGTAGTCAATCCTAACTACACGAATGTAGTCTCACTAGCGGTCTCGGTATGCATCACAAACGCAAGTTCTAGAATCTATAAACTACCGGTACACTCATAAGCACCAACAATGAATGCTTTTTCCTAAAGATCTAAAGGCGAACCTCACATATTTGGGGTGGAAATTTTTGAGTGGTATGGTTTTTGTGCTAGTCATACAATTCCCTATCCATGAGACGCTTATTAAAATCAAAGTTTCACTCCTATATGTTGTAAAAAATTTTAAATTTGGTGCTAAAATTGCCCTAACCAATATTTCTCTTAGCTTTATTACACATTCACTATTAAACAAAACAAAAATCAAGCGAAGTTGTAGTTTCTAAGGCATCCTAATTTACCCTCCCTACACTTAATCCGAACATTGTCCCCAATGTTCTAGACAAAAGATGTAAAAGTAAAAATAAATGAGAATGGAAGAAACTAATACTCCCCTGATTCGCTCGGTATAGATGATGTGATAATATGGTTAAATCTCCCTCCAAGAGAATGGACATGATAAGCTTCACTCCAGAAATATAATCATCCTCTTGATGTGTTGCTCGTACATCTTCTTATCCAATAATACCTGTAACCAACAAACACAAAAACCAAAGCATCAAACCGAACAAAGAAAAACCACAACTAGATGTATTTCCAGACTTAGAAATAAAAACAAAACAAAGCAATAAAAGGATAGGATAGTTGCGGGATGACTTACAAATAGGAACTCATAAATCATGTCCACAAGTATTGACACACAAACAAGATAGAACATATGCTAATCATGAATTGTGAATTTTCCATGTTTGAATTTTTGTTCTTTTTAACAAAATATAAACTTCCCTACACTTATCTTTTTGTAAAATACCTTTATATGCGATTAAGACGAAGTTAAGAACAAAATAAAGCATTTTCACAAATTATTCGAAACATGAAAATTTAACAATTATGATTAAGCATATATGACACAAACAAACAAATAAAATAAAAACATCAAACAATTAAAAATATGGGTTGCCTCCCAAGAAGCGCTTGTTTTTGTTCGAGTCACGAGCCTGACTCTACCCTTATTTAACGGATAAAGGAGAGGTTTTCCCTACACTTAGGGTTAAGTGCGGGTGATAGTAGCGATACACACCGACTCGGTATGAGTATGCCACATGAGGAAAGAGTGGTGGATGAATTATATGCTCAAAGATGTGGGATCCAATCATCATAACCTTACTTAGTTCAATTGGGTCAATGGGTGAATTGAAGTTTTCTCCTAGAAAGGGATCATCTTCTATCAACTTCGAGAGATTCCTAGTTGGGAATCCATCTTGACCTAATAAACCCGGTTTAAACCCATAGTGTTTCTTGTGATCAATCATGAATGGGTGATGTAAGTATGAAAGGTTATGGTTCACTCCTATGTCAGCTTCCTCTCTACAAGGCTTAGAGTCTACTACCTTCAACATAAAACTACCCGGACTATATGGTTTGATGGGTGGGTCAGGACCTAATTCAATTCCTAAGTTCACATCTAAGGATGGAAGATTAGGTAACGGTTTTGGTTTAGGCTCCGGTTCATCAAAACTAGGAACTTCCATAGAACTAAAAGAAAGGTTATGACTACAAGTATTCAAACCTATTTCTTCTAGTTTTGTTTGGTCCAAGGGCTCTACCTCTATTGGGGTTCCTATAGTCTCTTCTACTTCTTCCGAGTAAGTCATGGGTGGTGTGTGTGCCTCAAATGATGGTAGGACTTGTGGGGTACTTGGTGGGCTTATGTTACTTACCTCATCATTCCCTATGTCAAGATCACCTATATCCTCATCATGTGTTTTAGTACAATCTAACCCTAACATTTTCCCAAGTATCTCAAGTGCTTCTCTAGGCATCTCAACTTCTATGTCCGAATCATAAGGATCTTCCTCAATAATCCGACCATGTTCAATTTGCCTAAAGGATTCATCATGTGTTCTTCGGGATTCAAAGTCATTGGTCATAAAACCTAGGTCTTTTTGATCAATGTGATCATGTTCGGCTAAATCCTCCATCACATCAAGGTCACCTATGTGTTCATCCTGTATTATGGTAGTGCCTAACCATGACATGCAGCTAGGTGGCTCAACTCTACCCTTATCCCCAAACAAACTTGTTTCATGATCCTTGAAATTTGTGGTCAATTGACTTGTATTAATGTTTGTTGGGTTGTCTACTATATAATAATATTGGGCACAATTCTCAATAGCTTCTCATGCTTCCTCAGCACTTAATTCCCTAAGATCCCTGCCGGCAAAATGGTAAATGTCCCTTTGGGCATGTCGGTCGACATGATTGTAAAAGATTTGAGTTAGGGACCAAAAATCGAAGTTATGATGAGGGACTTTTTGGAGTAAATATTTAAAACGAGTCCATGCATCATAGAGAGGTTCATCTTTATGTTGTTTAAACATCAAGATGTCATATGGAGTGGGTGAATTACGTGGTTGGTGGTATGGTGGATTCACGTTCTCCATAATGGTGAACGGAAGAGTCAATAGAAATTACGAACAAACACACAAAGAAATAAGATAGACTAAAGAAGACCTATAAAAAGAAAATAAAAATCTTACTAGAAAGGAATCTAGTAAGTAGACCTAATAAAAAAGAATTTCAACCTAAGCAATAACTACTCCCCGGCAGCGGCGCCAAAAACTTGATGCGTGGTTTTGCGACCTTACAACAGGTTTTACCTCTCGAGGGATCTCAAGAGGCTTACAACCCCACCAGGCAGTGTACCTGACCGATGTAGTATAGTGTAGTGGTAAGTACGGGGGATTGATCGTTCTCCACAGGGAATAGTGTCGTTAGAATTGAAAAACTACTCTAATAGGTCTAAGGGTGAGGGAAGATTCTTTTTGTATTTTTATATTTTTATGAAAGCAAGTAAAATCTCGGGTTTGAAGGAGTGGGCGGAATTAGTTGCTAGTCAACTAACCCAAATGACTACAAATGCAAATAAAATAAAATAACTGGAAATGAAAAAGTTGTGAAACTTATGTGGAGAGAAATGTGTTTACTTAGATTTCCTTACTCCCTAACTATCTTTTACCGGTTGATTAGTGTGTATTAATTGCGTGGATGACGGGTGTATTCCTTAATACCAATCGTGGGGTGGCGTACGTACTTCCCCAACTCTACAAGCTCCTACTTCACTCCTATGTCGAGCTGGCTAAGAAGCTCCTAACATGGGATCACTAGAATTCGCTCATGCATTAAATACAACCATAAAAACCTAGTACGCATTGGTTCATGTTTCTTAAGACGTTCAAGCAAGTTACCGTATAGGAAGTTAGCCAGTTTTCTTAAGCCTAACATCGATAAACAATCACCCAATACAATTAATAACACACTAACAACTAATAATCAATAGTTAGGTTTCATTAGATCTAAGCAAACACAAGATAAATCTAGCCTAGCATGTTAATCAAAAGACAAGAACAAGATATAATCAAACAACACATAGACATATTGATTGATTAAGTGATTACTTATCTTCAATTAAACATGGGAGATCCAAGGGTATGAAAACCCTTAAAAATGGCAGAAATTCGTCTTAGGGTTTCTCCTCACAAAGTTGCACACTAATGACAAAAAATTGCAAAACTATATATAGAACTTAGTGGCTGACGGCGTCACGTTATAGATCTTGACGCCGTCACCTCGCCGTGTCTAGGGTTCCCGGATGGCCTTCTTGACGCCGTCCCTCTTTAGTGCTCCAAAATCCGCTCTGGCTTATCAAAGGTTGACGCCGTCAGAAATGGGCTTGACGACGTCTCTCTTTAACTTAAACCGTGATGGCCTTGATCACCTTAAAGGGTGACGCCGTCTTGTAAAATTCCCTGGCTTATCATGTGTATTTTTCATATCCACCTCTTTTGCCAAGCCATGACGCCGTCTAGAACAATCCCTGACGCCGTCAAAGGTACTTTTCCAGCTGATTTTGAGACTTTGTCGTTTTCTTCACTTTTATGCTCCAAAAACGTCCAAAATGCTTCCTTTTCCAGATTTCTTCTCCAAAGTACCTAAAATGACAAAAGGAACGATTTAGGGCAATATTTGATCAAATAAATACGATTTAGGGCTTAAATGACCCCCTAAAAGCGGTACACTTTTCGCTTCATCAGTAGTATTGTTTGTAATTTGTATGATGAGGGGTTAGATGATATTGGATTTGGTGATGGATGTAGGCTGTGGTTGCATCGATAAAACAATATAACAGTCTCGTCTTGTTTGTAATTCTGTTTTGCTTTGGTTTTAACTTAGTTTGACTGATGATGATAAAACTGAAGTCGTTTGAGTTTTGGTATTTGGTTTTGGTCAAAATCTTCTTTTCATCTCAATTTCGATAACTGGTTAAATACCAATTGCGATAACATTGACTTATTGACCTGTCCAATTGTGATAATTAAGTCCAATTCCGACAGGTTCAATTTCGACGATTCCAATTGCGACGGGTCAATTGCGACGAGTCAATTGCGACGATTAAGTCCAATTCCGACGGGTCTTATCGAATTTCTTTACAAGAAATCGATTCCAATTTCGATGAACAAGGGTTTGTCGAAATTACTTTCAAGCAATTTCGATAAAAGAGGGTTTTGATTTATTTATTTTTTACCATCAATTCCGACGACTTTTCCGACCATAAATTCTGACCAGTATTTGATACTAAATAGTCATAAAAAGTTGATATATCAGTTCTGAAGCACCACAAATCTGACCTTTTGACCACAAAGATACACAAAACAGTTATGAAGACTGTTAACACTAAAGATATGATAAAAAATTTGGACCAGTTAAAAATTGTAATACAACAGTTTCAAAACAGATTCGAACCATTAAAAAGATACGATTTTGACAAGAAAAACACCACGAAAATCAACCAAAACTAATAACCCCTCTCTGATGCCAATTGTTGGAACGTGTTTTGGGTTGATATTGTGATTCGGGAGGTCGGGGATGATGATAATACATGATATCCATGGTTAGAGAGAGAGAGAGTAGAGAGAGAAAGGAAACTAGTGTTTTATTAATGAAGATGAAAGTAAAATACACACAAGTCTCACCTCTCCATAGAAGTATGGAGGGGTATATATATCCAAACATACAGATAACTATATAATAATGATGTTTCTAGTACCTGTGTATGTGGCTTACATAGTAACTAATGTAATCCCGTAAATGTCATTCCATTTACGTGTTAGGAGCATTCCCAACACAAGTGACAATGACGGGGTCGTCGCGGAAAAACATGACAAAAGTCAGGGAGTGACGACGGAAATGACTCACAAGTATCACACATAACAAACACACCAAGTACTTGAAAGGATTGGTAGTCGTCGGTTATAATCCCATTATGTTTCATAAACATATTCGTTTTATTTAACAAAAACTCATCATGACTTATTCGTTTGTAGAGCGTTCCAAGTCAAGTGATTTAATTAGTTTCCATTCCAATATATATATCAAGTTTGGTGTTGCAATTTCCCAATTAATTCGACTACCAATCAATTCATCATATCAAAAGTCAAGGTCAAATGATTAAGCTTAAAAGCTTAATAAGGTATCCGGACGAATCGTTGGGTCCTTACCGGATATGTTAATTCGGTAAGTCCAACAATTCTTTCGTCTTGCTTATTAATCCAAAGCTAAACCCGTGCATCACAATAAATGATAAGTCTATAGGATAGGTTATGCACTAATAATTTTCCTCCAACGTACTTATCGGGCCCTTTTTGGGCTCTTCATCCCAATAAGTCCGGTAACCATGTCGGTCGAGTTTATTAACGTTTAACCGATCCGTAACTTCAAATAATCCACAACTAATTCCCACAATTTCAATATTAATGTACTAAGGCAAATGTGCCTTGATACGTTCCCGTAACCTCGCATTTTCTGTTATTTCCTCAACTTATATTATCCAAAACTATATATTGCTTATATTTATTAATTAACAAATCGATTGTTATTTATTAGCTGTTATTATCTTTTCCTTCTTATCTTTGTTTTGTAACACGTCACGAGGTTTGGTAATGATATTGAGTCACATTTCCAACAATTCTCACGGCTATAAGCCGGGTCAAAATAGCATGCATCATCAAGTCCAAATAATAACCAAATTTTGGGCACGTCGAGGTCACACCGAGACCACAAGGTCTCGGCTAACACTCATTAGCCATAACGTCACGTTTCAATCCAATGTCCAATAACCGCAAGCAATATATCGTCACAACCAATTCCTCGGCCAACATTAAACCTAACAGCTCGAGTTCCAAGTCTCATTTAACCATAACAATAATATCAACAATTAATAAAAACCAAATCAGATCAAATTAATAACATGGCCGAGACCAAGGGTCTCGGCTAGGAACCATACCGTGAACCATCAACAACCAAAAAGGACCAAAAATCAATAAAAACAACTAAACCAATTAATCTAATAAGCTTGAAATAAGCTCGACGTGAGCTTATCTCTCCCGTACGCAAACCAAACAAAACCAAAAATACTTTCATGACCAAAGTGATGATACCAACACATTTTTAATAGTTTTTAGCCTGTTAAAATTGTTACCCTCTCGTTATAACCCAAAAACAATTCGTTAAACCTAAAAACAATCTTGTTTAGCACGAGTTTTGACTTCACACCGTGTCACACGAGCGTGAAACGGTGTGTCTCACCTTTTTGCCTTCGGTTCCACACGCATCACACAAAATAAACCAAAAGGGTGGCGCGTATGGTGGTAGTGGTGATGGATAAGGGCACGTACACTACGGATCTGTGACGGAGGTGGTGTGGTGATGGTGTTTTGATGTTATTTTTACGGTGGTGAATGGACAAAACACAAATAAAACACTCGGCCTATTTCTATTACCCTCGATCTATACGGATCTATGTAAAGGAGTGTCGGTTGTGGTGCTTTGAGGTGGTGCTGATGTGGTGGCATGGTGGTGGCGCGTGAGGTGCTCGGATTTACGCGCGTGCACCATGGATTTACCGTCAAAGGGGTAAAATAAAGGTGGTTTGAGTGTTACTTTGAAGGTGGAGGTGGCGGTGTTGTGTGGTGATGGTGGCTGTGGGTAGTAAGGGTGGCGGCTGCAAACTCAAGGGAGGGGAGGGAGTGATTATATTTTTAGGGTTTGGTAATCAATGAGGGTGAGTAGGGTTTTTATGGGTTAGTTGTGCCAAAAGTGTCAATACACAAAGTAACGAGGGTGCGGGTGTAACTTACATGCAGGGACCCAACTAGTATATTGGTTATTCTTTTAATGTAATGTTTCTCGGGATCGTTTAGCATAGCAAAAATAATCGTGGGACGTTTTAAGTTGTGCCAATATTTTTAAATTCGTTTTTCCGTTAAAAATGACTATAAATACGTCTATATTCGTTTAACGCATCAAAATCAACATTTCTCGTATTATTAGGTTTGACTGTGCCGACTCACGTTGTGCTCAAACTTAAGTTCTAAGGGAAAATTTCGCGTATCAAATAACAATATTCCACGTTCAAATCTCGTATAATCAAATCTCGTATAATCTAAATTGTGCTTCAACTAAGTCTAAAAATTACCGGGTTGTCACATTTGGGGATGGGGATGGCCGTCCCACCCCAAACCCGCCCCGTTGCCATCCCTAATTAGAGGGACATTAGAATTCTTTGAGTGGGTAAGAAATTTTAAATTTTGTGAGGACAAGTCAAGAAAGTGGTGCGGACACAAAACTTTTAACATTAAAAAATACCCACTATCTTGGACCCATTCTCAAATGAAATGAATATCTTTGATGAACCAAACATGTAAAGTAATTTTAAAGGGAAATTTTAAATTCTAGCATATGTAAATTCATAAGAAATTTAAAATTTATGCATTTTGATGCGGTGCGATGTGTCGTTGCGGTTTAGCAGTATTAATGCCTACTCAAGTTTTAAATTTATATTTAGCCGACTTATCAATAACACACACACTTAACGAGCAGTGTACCCGGTCAGTATGAATATAATGGTAAGTAGAGTGTCGATCACTAAGAGTGGAACGTATTATCTAGTTATTCTAATCAGTATTTTAATATATTAAGTTAGCTATACAACCTATTCTAACGCAAGGGGGTTCAGCCTGAGAGACTGGCACGATTTGGTTGCAATTAAATAATAAACTAAACCAATAGGCATGAATCAGCGAATAGCACACACGTACACAGATAAATACTCGAGACAATAAGATCAGTCCTGATAGATAAGTAGTTTGTCACTTGTTTTATTGCTAGTTTTATATGAAGTGTATAGTTCGATGCAACGCACCGAGATTAAGTCCTTTCTCGTTGGTTCTAATCTTATCGGCGAGTAAACCCTTAATGATTACTTATGACTATCCTATTTATCTTTCTTCCTAGTTTTCAACAGACGATAGAATGCATAGGCGATCTAATAAATAGGCGAGGGCAGAGGCATGGCGACCCGATCAACGCTCAGCTAGACACAGAGGTTATCAATGCACTAATAAAAGTCACCAAAGACATCAACATATAAACTTTAATTAATGAGAAAGCAGTTTTAAGGGAGTGCAATCTTTCCGTTGTCACATTACACAAGCCACCAATCTTGATGAATTAAAGTTTACTAACACAATAAAACAAAACTACTTAATGAATTAAACACATGCAGCACCTTCTTACAGCTCTTGTATCTTTGTTTGGGTGTGTCTTGTGCTGCCTATTCGTCTGAATTCGTCCTAGGTTTCTGTACTTCGGTCTTCTGTCGAACTTCGGAACTTTTTACTCGTCTGGTCTTTGGGGTATTTATAGTTTCTGTCTGAGGGTAAGATGTGGCGCATCTAGTAAGTAGATGCGGCGCATTGACTTAACTTCGCGTGTGGTCCAAGATTATAATATTCAGGAATATTCGTACACCGCCAGAAGATGCAGCGTAACTCCATAAGTAGATGCGGCGCATGTCCTCTTGTATCTTGGATCGTATCTGGTGAAATCTGGATAATGATGCGCCGTATGTAATGAGTGAGATGCGGCGCATCTGGAGCAGATTTGTCTTGATCTTGTACATTTCAGTAGACTCTTAACTTCTTGCATGTTTTGCTCCATAATTAGTCCAAAATCGCCAAGTTTCACCAAATGCTTGTTTTTGCCTGAGAATTACAAAAGTAAACGATTAAGTATCAATCCTCATTCATAATATAATAAAACAAGTCAAATAATTAGGATAAATGATAGTAATAAAATGTACTTATTTGAGTTCATCAAATATCCCCCCACTTGAACTTTACTTGTCCCCAAGTAAACTTTAGAATTAATCTTATGAAAATGTATCCTAAAAGATATTAGGATTTATTTTTATATTTAAGCATGTATTCATTTTTGTCATAATCACACAACCAAACACTTAACGAATTAGAAGTAAAATAAAATAATTTGATAAAAGCAAATCTAATCGTTTAACTGTCCAGTCGTGACGAATATTCTATCATAAGCTTGGCAAGTATACACATCTCCCCCACTAAAGCCAAGGAATAACAAGTCTAAAGCGGTAAAAAGGGTTTTTAGGTTTAAGGGTTAATTATTCTCCTTAATCTCTATCGATCTCAAATTCCAGAAAAGGCGACAAAATCACAAATACATGATCGAATCCACGAACACGATACTTGCAATTGCTCAAATCCTTAACTCGAATAGGCTAAAGATAGGACCAAGTAATCTTTTCCAATAATATTATATCAAAAAGGGCGACAAAATCATAAATACATAGTCGAATCCACGACTACGATACTTAAGATTGCTCAAATCCCTAATCTCAATAAATCAAAGGTTTGGATCAAGAATAATATAGGGTATGGATAATATTTGGGATACAAATTGGTGTAAAATAGAAAATAAACAAAACAGATAAATTAAAATCCTAAGTGTGGTTAATCACTATCCCAACCATCCCATTAATAAGACTCATATCATAGAATAACTCACGCTTTAACACTTGAAACACACGCTTTAGGTAGACACGAATTATACTCAACAAGATCTTAATCAAAGAATAAATCTTAGTTGGCGTTCCCATAACTGCCAACTCCCATTCAATCCATAGATATAATATACAACAATTAGTGGTGATATCGACCACTTACATAACTTTACATCGTTGGTTAAAACAAACATCCAACTTTCTTCTTTTTTCTTTTTCTTTTCTTATTTTTACGATTTTTTTTTTTTTTTTTTTTTTTTTTATTGACATAAACAAAGATGTGTAAAATTTCACCACATCACCAAAACGATAATTCTGGATAATTTTTCCATACTTTTCATGACTTCAGAAATAACGGTAATAGTGAAAGTAGTAAACACACGAAAAATAAACTCAAAGATATACAATATTTACTTTCACTCCAATTGCATTGTGCAATTTCCCGACCTAACCATAGATAATGAATTACGCACGCGAACACAGGTAATGTAAGGAAACACACTTTGCCTATAGCAATTAACCAACCACGGATTTTAATCTACAGGGTAGGCTAAGGTGTAAGGGTGTAACGAAACATTTTAACAAAGGTGTAAGAAACGAAAGGAATGGCTCTGAGTGTTATCTTACTCTAAAAATGAGAGTAACAAAAGGGTTTATACGGGGGTTAACTAACCAGTGTAGTTAGCTAATAACACATAACATATAAGGCTATTTGGGTGTAATCCTAGAAATTTTACCAATTTAGACAAGTCATTCCAATTATATAAATAATACTTATTATGGTGGTCTCGAATAGTATACAAGCCAAGTTCTAAAGTTTACAAGTCACCGGCACACTCATAGATTTGTGAATTTTGAAAAATCACAATTTTTGAAAATAACGTCATGTGTGCAGCTATGCAACTTAGACTTTAAACAAAAACATGCTAAAAAATTTTAAATTTTTATATATTAAGCACATTTTAAGCATATTTTGAAAAGTTTAGGACAAGTAAGTGTTAAGTGTTCTAATTCTCCAATCCCCCCACTTAAGTTAAACAACGTCCTCGTTGTTTGTATCAAAGGTTAAAAATTGGAAAATAAAAGAATTAGAACAGAAAAACTCCCTTGAGATTTGCTCGGTATGATCCTCCATTTGTATAAGAGCAAAAATCATCTTTCTTGTGGATTAGAACGTTTAAGCTTCATAATAGATGTATCCATAGGAAATGCAGGAATCTATAATACCACCAAGGCTTTAAAACACACCTAAGGTAAGAAAGGTTCAAACTTGCATAATACATTAGTAGTTAGTTAAAATAAAACATAAAAATTAAAAATGAAAATCATCAGGTCAGTCGATGCGCCGTATCTTATGGAAGAAGATACGCCGTATCGAGCCTGGAATAAGTACGGATCAGAATAGAAGATGCGTCGCATCCTTAACCAGGGATGCGCCGCATTAAAATAAACTGATAAAAAGTTTTAAAGTCGAAAATAAAAAATGCAGAAAAAATAAAGATATGACCTGTGCAGGAGATGCGTCGCATCTCAGGATTGAGATGCGCCGTATCCTCTGCGGCCTGACAGACTCGACACAAAAACAGAATAATAAAAATTTCTCCGGGTTGTCTCCCGGTCAGCACTTTTCTTTATTCCAGAGTCTTCAAGTTAGACTCACGTTCAGCTTATTAATATCGATCATTGAAGGAGTCGGAAACATCGCGCTCCCTCATTTCCAATTCAGTAATATTGAACACTCCTTGCTCGTCCTTAATTTCCACGCCGTTCTTCTTCAATATCTGTGTAAACAAAGTTCTGTCCCTTTCGGGCAGAGATGACAAAATGATAGACGGGAAATTCTTATTATCATATAGGCATAAAGAAGCAAGGTGGGGTGGTAGTTCAATAAACACATCATTATTCAAATTCGTTTTCTCAACTATTCTCCTACGTTTGTTAATTACTACGCAATCATACCACTCATCATCAGAATCATTAACAACATCGCGTCTAAGTTCGGTAGGTACATTAAGGTCAATAAATTCCTCAAAGTTCTCATGATTAGGATTAGTTGAGTTGTTTTGAATCAATGTTTCCCCCATAAGCCTAGCTTCAAGATCGAGGTCCATACGCTCTCTTAATCCTAGCACATAGACACCTCTAATTATGCTTTTAACAGGATCTTGGCACTTATAGACTAGTTTATTATTCCCTACCCTTAACGAGATTTTTCTTTTAAACACATCAATCTTAGCATGGGCAGTAGACAAGAAAGGTCTTCCAAGGATTAAAGGAACCTTAACATCCTCGGGCATATCTAATATAACAAAGTCTACAGGGAAAATAAACTTCTCAATCTTAACTAGCACATTATTAGCAATCCCTTCAGGTCGTTTTACCGTTTTATCAGCCAATTCAATAAGTAACTTAGTTGGTGCTAATTTTCCTAGTCCTAGGGTAGTGAATGTCTTAAGAGGCATAACACTAACACTAGCTCCTAAGTCAGCTAACACATTATTGAAAGATATATCATTAATTGAACAAGGCAAAGTAAAACTTCCTGGGTCTTTTTCTTTATGAGGCAAGGCATTTAAGTCGGTTGCAGAGCTCTCTTCTTTCATTGTAGCCTTGATCTCTTCTTCAATCTTTGTCTTTTCTTTGAGTAGTCTCCTTAAACTGATTGAAGAATTAAAGAAAAATTCGGGTCTTGCACCATCATTACCATTCATCGATCTTCTAGGTAAGTAAGGAGTGACTTCTTCAGTGGTGCTTATGGCCTTGACATGATCTCTTGGGTTGGTTTCGGTTGAGCTAGGTAAACTTCCATATCCCCTTTCTTGAAGAACTTTGCTCATTTGACCAATTTGTTGTTCCAATGCTTTGATCGAAGCTCCTTGATTTCTTGTAGTAGTGTCCGTTGAAGCTCGGATTTCTTTGATCATAGCAGTATTCTCTTCATGTCTTTTAGCAGCATCGGCCATAATTTGCTTTAGAGTGTCATCTAAAGTCTGCCTCCTTTCTTGATAAGCGGGATTGAAGTTGTTCTTTTGATAGAATCCTGGGGTAGCTTCCCTAAATCTTCCTGAAGGTCGGAATGGTTGTCCAAATTGGGTGTAATATGCTTCATCAAACGTCTCACTTTCATTCTTATTCGGGCAATCCTTAGTGTAGTGAGGTCCTTCGCACTTTTCACATCCAACTTGGGCAGCATACACTCTTTCATCACGCTTCTTCATCTCTCTACTAATTTTATCCAATTAAGCTTGAATAGCAGCAATCCCGTCAAAATTAGTGCTGCTCTTAGATCTAGTAGAGGTCCCATCGTGCCATTTTTGAGAATGATCAGCAGCTTCTTGGATTGCTTTCCTAGCATTGGTTGCACTCATTTGAGGCACAGCTCCCTTAGCGTCCAAGATTTGTCTAGTAGGCACGTCCAATCCTTGATAAAACAATATTATCTCCTGCATAGGGGTTAGATAGTGTTGAGGACATTTTACCAGTAAATCTTTAAATCTTTCCCAAGCTTGATAAAGAGTTTCATCAGGCTCTTGCTTGAAACTGTTGATAGCCTCCATCTTTTTAGCAGTCCTAGCAGGTGGACAATATCTCTTCAGGAATTTGCTCTTCAAATCTTCCCATGTAGTTATTGAACTAGCAGGTTCATTCCTTAGCCACTTGTTAGCAGCTCCTTTTAGTGAGAGTGGAAAGATTCTTAGCATGATTTGATCGTCAGTCACTCCTTCTGAAGTAAACAAATCCGCAATCTCGAGGACCTTTTCAACATGCTCATTAGCATCCTCATGTTCCGATCCACTGAAAGCATTTTCCCTTAGCTCCTTGAGAAACTGACCCTTCAATTCAAACTTTGACTTATCATCAAACTTTGGTCTAGCAACTCCTGAAGTGTAATCAGCACGGGTTTTGTTCATGTATTCCTCCATAGTTGTGTTTTCGCCCATTGTTTCTGTTTCTTCTTCCTCTTTCTCTTCAGAAAAATAATCAAGCTCGAATGAACTTGAAGTATCAAAGCTTTTTGTGTTGAAAAGCCTTTTAAGCGAATGAAAGACTCGTTCAGGATCTTCGAAAGGTTGAATCAAGTTCTTCGTAGAACTCCTGGTCATGCACTTCCTGAAATCAACACAAAAATATCAGTAGGGTATGCTCGAGAAAGTAATATATCAGAAAATTAACAACGAAAACGGAATACAAAAAATTAAAGTTACTGATATCTGCAGACGATGCGCCGTATCCAAAAAGTTGGATACGCCGTATCTTATAATCGTTAAAATTAAATCAGACTTTTATTCAGAAAATAGATACGCCGCTTAGAAATTTGAATGCGCCATATCAATTTTAATAATCAAAAATCGATATTTATTTAAAATTAAATGCGTCGTATTAACAAAAGTTAATGCGCCGTATTTTCGTTACGTTTCAAAATATAAGATTTTTGATTCAGAAGATACGCCGTATCGACAGATATCGATGCGTCGTATCTGTTTAATAATTCGAAAACTGTTTTTAATTAAAATAATAGATACGCCGTATCTGCTAAAGCAGATGCGTCGTATGGCGTTAACGTTTAGAAAAATTTTTTTATCAAAAACAGATACGCCGTATCTTGGGGAAAAGATGCGTCGTATCGAATTAATTAAACGCGTTGTATTTTATAAAAATTAAACGCAATACGCCGTATCTGAGAGATCAGATGCGCCGTATCGTTCGATTTAGCTCATTACAACGATAGCAGTATGCAAAAAAATACGAAAAATAAAAACAAATAAAAACACGAACAAAAATAAACACAAATAAAACAAACAAATATCACACAAAAACAGAAAATATGCAAAATAATACAATGAATGCAAATTAATCTAATACACAACAGAATTAGCGGTTAGATAAAAAAATTAAAAACCTAATTAAAATACTAATCAAATTAACAGATAATAACAATTCACTCCCCGGCAGCGGCGCCAAAAACTTGATGCGGTGCGATGTGTCGTTGCGGTTTAGCAGTATTAATGCCTACTCAAGTTTTAAATTTATATTTAGCCGACTTATCAATAACACACACACTTAACGAGCAGTGTACCCGGTCAGTATGAATATAATGGTAAGTAGAGTGTCGATCACTAAGAGTGGAACGTATTATCTAGTTATTCTAATCAGTATTTTAATATATTAAGTTAGCTATACAACCTATTCTAACGCAAGGGGGTTCAGCCTGAGAGACTGGCACGATTTGGTTGCAATTAAATAATAAACTAAACCAATAGGCACGAATCAGCGAATAGCACACACGTACACAGATAAATACTCGAGACAATAAGATCTGTCCTGATAGATAAGTAGTTTGTCACTTGTTTTATTGCTAGTTTTATATGAAGTGTATAGTTCGATGCAACGCACCGAGATTAAGTCCTTTCTCGTTGGTTCTAATCTTATCGGCGAGTAAACCCTTAATGATTACTTATGACTATCCTATTTATCTTTCTTCCTACTTTTCAACAGACGATAGAATGCATAGGCGATCTAATAAATAGGCGAGGGCAGAGGCATGGCGACCCGATCAACGCTCAGCTAGACACAGAGGTTATCAATGCACTAATAAAAGTCACCAAAGACATCAACATATAAACTTTAATTAATGAGAAAGCAGTTTTAAGGGAGTGCAATCTTTTCGTTGTCACATTACACAAGCCACCAATCTTGATGAATTAAAGTTTACTAACACAATAAAACAAAACTACTTAATGAATTAAACACATGCAGCACCTTCTAACAGCTCTTGTATCTTTGTTTGGGTGTGTCTTGTGCTGCCTATTCATCTGAATTCGTCCTAGGTTTCTGTACTTCGGTCTTCTGTCGAACTTCGGAACTTTTTACTCGTCTGGTCTTTGGGGTATTTATAGTTTCTGTCTGAGGGTAAGATGCGGCGCATCTAGTAAGTAGATGCGGCGCATTGACTTAACTTCGCGTGGGGTCCAAGATTATAATATTCAGGAATATTCGTACACCGCCAGAAGATGCGGCGTAACTCCATAAGTAGATGCGGCGCATGTCCTCTTGTATCTTGGATCGTATCTGGTGAAATATGGATAGTGATGCGCCGTATGTAATGAGTGAGATGCGGCGCATCTGGAGCAGATTTGTCTTGATCTTGTACATTTCAGTAGACTCTTAACTTCTTGCATGTTTTGCTCCATAATTAGTCCAAAATCGCCAAGTTTCACCAAATGCTTGTTTTTACCTGAGAATTACAAAAGTAAACGATTAAGTATCAATCCTCATTCATAATATAATAAAACAAGTCAAATAATTAGGATAAATGATAGTAATAAAATGTACTTATTTGAGTTCATCACATTTTAATTTATATGAACCAAACACCCCCTAACAGGTTTTGGTGAACCATAAACTTTTGGTTTTATAATAACTTTAAATAAGGAAAGGTTTTCAAAGAATTAAAATAAAGCAGGAGTAGTCTAAACTAAAACTCGACCTTAGCGAGACTTAAAGAAGACAGAAAGCAACCGAATGTTGGTTGAAAGTTTATCCATATTCAGTTTTTATTTTTTTTAAATTTTTTTTTAGTATGGATCTGTTTTTTGACAACCAAAACCTAATTCCTTATATCTACCTGAACAACGTTGAATTTCCAGTTAGATTGTGCAGTAGCACCCATGGTGCCAGCTGCGTTCTCATGGTACGCATTCCTCAATGATATAATGTCTCGGCAGCCTGTATACAAACATGCAATCATCATTGCTAGTTCATTTGCCTCAATACCTGAATTTGTAAAAAACACCACCTACACCATCATGTGAAAACAACATTAAGTGCCTTACGCGCCTTGATTTCAAAATTGAATGTCATGAATACTTGTACATCAAGTGTATATAAGGGGGTGTTTGGCTAAGCTTATGAATTAGGTTTACCCTTATGTTATATAAGTGGCTTAACTTGTACTTATGATTTCAAATATGAATATCATGAATACTTGTACATGTAGATCATGATGAACTACTGAACATATCTATGTCGTGGATAGTTGCGCAGCATGTGCTAAACTTGTAAAGATTGCATAAAAATAGTTGCACATCTTGGATAAACTACAAATCAAATTAAAATTAGACAACTTGTGTTTTGCTTTACCATCTATTGTTGATATGCAAATCATATTTCTCATTTACTCATAATAACTCTCTAGTAATTGGATGATTAATTTTTAATCACCATTGATTATTTAATTTGATTAGCTATTGGAAAAAAGTCAAATCATGATAGCAGAGAACGTTAACATTTTTCATAACTAAAAATGTACTCCCTCCGTCTCAATTTAATTGTCAGGAGACAAAAAACACGGAGACTAATAAAAGTGGGGCAACTTTTGTTTTCAACCACTCAAAGAGAATATTCCCCTAATATATTCTCTAGTTTTTACTTAAAAGGGAAAGTGGACAATTAATTTGAGACACCCATAAAAAAAATATTGACAATTAAATTGAGACGGAGGGAGTATATATTATTGTAAACACTAACAACCCGACAAAAAACATTATGTGACAATTTAATCCTTACTTTAATACTATGGGGCCGCTTGGTTTGTAGACGGGTTTAGGATTTGGATTTGGATTTGGATTTGGATTTGAATTAGGATTTGGAATTGGATTTGTAATATAAGTTTTTTTTTATACATTAGGTTTGATACTGTTATTAGAATTTTTGGTTATTTTAAAAATAAAATAATAAATGTAAATTATATGGCCTTACAAATACCAAATGAAAAGAATTACTGTTTTAGAAAAGGAAAACTTTTCTTAATAAAATATACAATTATGTTCGGAGGAGAGAGAAAACCAAACACTTGAGCCTCCTTTTATAAAACCCCCACCTGTTTAGATTTTGGTGGGCCCATTAAACCTAACCTATGCAAACCAAACACATTTTTTAAAGCGAATAACAATATTTATGACAAACCCTTACACCAAACACCATGTAAGTATTGTTTCAATTTGTGGATCATTTGTTTCTTGCTACCAACTTAGAGCATCCGCAATGGATAAAACTATCAAAAGCTTTTTACTATTCTATCAAGTTTTTGTAAGAGCTCTTTTGCATTTAATATAAGGTTTTACAATAGCTTCTTAAGATTTTTTTAATAAGACTTGGCTAACTCCAAGCTATTGCAAAAACTATAAGTCATTAAACGGGTTATGCATTAAATACATCAACTCTTTAAAGACTTGATGCATTGTAGATACTTTTACATCAACAAAACACAAGCCAAAGGTGTTCAATGAACCTAGACAAAGTGCATGCCTAGTAGTATTATATGCATATAAAGTTGTATCAAGAATCGAAAAAAGGTCCAAGGATGATGGTATAGTACTCGTATACTGTTAGTGCAGATATTACGATATCTAATCTATACAGTCTCATTTGTTTTGTTGATGAAAAACATGTAACTTTTAATATATAACGTAAAATGTAAAAGTTACTCGTAATTATATTTTGTCTCAACATACATTCATCAACACCTCTCGACATCTCGAGTCCTCGTATGCTACAACACTGGTTCGTACATGTTTGTTATGTTGGATTATGATCAAACCCCTTAACAAACCATTTAAAATGTTTAAAATACTTTTAGGGTCATTAAGTATTTAATAGATTAACCATTCTATTTCGAACCTCACTATAAATTTTTCATATACAAGTATTTTTATAAAATGCATCACTTTTATTTTCACAAGTAACAACACAAGTCACTTATCATGGAGGTCTTCACATTATTAATGGCTATGAATGTTAAAGAGAATCATCAATTCAAATTTCATGTTGGATGCAAAGAGCTAGAAATTACTCACATTTGTTTTGCAGACGATCTTCTTGTATTGTGTTATGGAGATGCTGAGTCAGCTGCTATTGTGAGGAAATCTCTAAAGAGTTTTAGTGCAATGTTAGGTCTACATCCTAATCTTAATAAAAGCACTATTTTCTTTGGAAATGTGAAAAAAAGAAAAAAAATATTAGAGATGAGTTGCCATTTACCATTGGAAGATTGCCTATGAAGTATTTGGGAGTACCACTGTTGGATAAAAGACTAACTGTGACTGATTGTAGAATTCTGGTTGATAAAGTGAGAAACAAAATTCAAGATTGGAAAAATAAAGTGCTCAATTATGCAGGAAGGCTGCAACTTATCAACTCTGTTCTATCATCTATGCAATTGTATTGGGCTGCTGTATACTCAGTCCCCAAGACTGTTGTGAAAGAAATAAATGATCTTCTAAAGAGTTTTTTATGGAGTCAATGAGAGTCTGTTAAAGGTAAGTTAAGGTGGCTTGGATATTAGTGTGCAGACCAAAAACTCAAGGAGGTCTAGTTTTGAAGGATTTTGAAGTTTGGAATGAAATTTTGTTGATGAAGCACCTATGGAACATTGCATCCAAGAAAGATACTTTATGGGTGAAGTAGGTGTCTGTGGTTAAACTCAAGAACAGGAGCATTTGGGATATTCCAATTGACAGTAAGGCAAGCGGGGGATGGAAAACGTTATTGGGTCTAAGAGATAAGGTTAAAGATCATGTCTAGTATGTCATTGGCAATTGAGAAAACATACCTTTTTGGTATGATAAATAGCATACTCATGGCCCTTTGTGTAATGTCATTTCAAAAAGGAATATATATGATGCAAGATTAAATGATGATGAAACTGTGAAAAGTATGATTGTGGATTATAGATGGAGGTGGCCAAAAGAGTAGTATACAAGATTTCCTATTCTCAATCAAATTAGTGTTACTGTGATGATGGCAGAAAAAAAAGAGGATAATGTGGGTGAACAATAAAGGGAATAAGATATGCCTTTCTAAAATTAAAAAAAATAAAAAAATAAAAAAAATAACACACAATAACAACAACAACAACAACAACAATAAAGGGAATAAGATAAATTTAAAATTGGGAGTGTATGGCATGATTTTAGGAGTAATGATGTTGTTGTACCATGGTTTAAGGTTGTCTGGTTCAGTCAGTGTAATCCAAGACAAGCATTTATATTATGGTTGGCAGTAAAAGGAAGACTCCAAACACAAGATAGATTGATGAAGTAGAATATGCTAAGTCAGATGGTGTGTTCTCTGTGTGAAAATTTCAATTATTCTCATCAACATCTATTTTTCCAATGTGATTTTGCAAGTGAAATATGGAGTGCAATGAAGAAGTTGTGCAAGATTGATGCCATGCCTGATAAGTGGGAGGATATAGTTCTGGAAATGAGTAAAGGGCCTAATACAAACAACATTTGGAGTGTGCTGAAAAGAATTATTTTTGCTGCTTCAGTGTACTACATATGGATAGAAAGAAACAATAGGGTGTTTGGCAAAGGGAAGAATAATGTTGAAGCTATAAGGAAGTTAGTATATGAGAATGTGAGATGCCAATTGTTGAGCTTAAAGGTCAAGAAATCCACTAACATAGTTAAAGTTGCTGAGTTATGGAATATTAATTGGAAAGTTCAAAATTGATGACAGTGGTATGTGTTTAGTAGAAGTTGAGGATATGTTAAGCTGGTTAAAGGAGTGTTTGGTTGTAGAGGTTTATGCAGATGGCTAGTACCTTGGGGACAGTTTCAAGTAATGGGTATGTCTAAAATAGTTTGTGTATCTAGTTGAGATAACAAGATATTCTTAGGCTTATCCCAGGTGACTTGATATGTGCCCATAAAGTAGTTTCCTACATTAGTTGTAGTTTAGTCTTTTGTCAAAAAAGAAGACTGGTGAGCTGCATTAAACTGTTAGAACTGCATATTCTGGTTTTGATGCAGCATCTATATACTGAATTGATATTGATATCAAGGCTTGTACAAAAGCTATGGTATTATCCTTATAGTCCTTGTCTGGACTTGATCATGCAGAATAGGGGTTCAAGGTTATCTGCAATTGCTAAAAGGATGGTTCATGTTATCTCAATTGTTCCTAAACCATTAGAAGATTGAGAATTAAAGTCCACTTCAGGTGATGGCCTTGTACCTTGGTGTCACACCCCCACTAAAGCGGAAACAAGGGTTGTAACGTAAATGCACAAGCACAAGATAATAGAACATGTCATCATTAATTAAATCAAATAGTACAACATTACAACATTGTTTTGGCCGACATTGGCAAATAAAAATAAGTTTGAATTCTCGAAAAGTATTGTCTTGACAACTTAATGACAACAAAGATGACATGTGAAGACCCCTTTTTTGCAAATGCCTTCATAAAATGCTTACTAACAATCACAAGTCATAAATATTTCAAGTAAAACTATTGATCATGCTTTCTACCCCAAAATAGTTTAAAACATACAAAAGAGGGGAAGTGAAAACTCACAAGCATAAATAGTGAAACAAAATTTATTTAAGTCTATATATGTGCAAACAATATAGTTTGTGTAGTTTCATGCACACCCCAAATAAGTAAAGCGATAAAAAGAGGACTGTGAATACTTACCTTATGCAATGTAATAGTCAAAAGTGCAATTAAGTGTCGGAAAGCCAAAAATACCTTTAAGAACAACCTAGAATATAAGTTGCGTCTTAGGTCGAGTAAATAGTAACGTATGAATGCAAATGAGTTTTGAAATGTTTATACACTGATTATACCATTGTACTAAGTGCTTATTAAGTTTATAAAAGTATATGGACTAAAGTTGACAATTTACAAAAGAGTTGCAAGCCCTAGTTTTAAGTTTAATAGATTTTAAATATGATTCTAAACACGTTAAGCTCGGTTCTCCTAATTCATGAGGAGTTATGATCCGTTTTTTACGCTCACAGAAAGCTCTTTAAGTGTATAAATTAGTTTTGAGGGTCCCACTGCCCAAAAAGTTTTATAACCTAAGTGAAATTACTATTTTACCCTTACGTGTCAAGAGCTTGTAATTGACAGCAACAATAGGTATTAAGAAAATGACTATTTTTTGAGTTCTACAACTCGGTTTGACCTGGTTCAAGTGGCCACGTTTAAGTTAACATGTCTTCTAACTTTTCTATTTGAATAACAACAGAGGGTTTAGTACAAAATTTTGGACATTTATACATTTGAAATCTGTAACTCCATATTCGACATGTTTTATGAAAGATATTATAATAAATTCATTCGGTGGATAGGTCGAACCAACCGGAAAAATGAAGCTACGACACTTATCTAGAAGCCGATATTTTTAGTTTAGCCTAGAACCCTATTGATTTTATAAAAGCATCTCGGTCACCTACTGGTCTCTAACAGTTCTTCAAATCTCAATCAATAAATAGTTATAAAGTGTTTTCCCACTAATAAAATGGTATAATCAATCAAAGAAAATGTGTGCATGCATAAAATGATTAAAGTGCATTAGGAAATAAAGAAAAATAATGAGTCTTACAAAGATAGTGATGAGAAAGATGAACAAGAATCAAAGAACACAACTCTAAAATCACACAATCAGTACCAAATCTTCCAAATCAATGAACAACCCTTGTAAACCTTAGATCTATTAACCAAAACTCTAGGTCTATCTAAATCTAACACATGCAAGACCCTTTTAACATCTTCAAGAAAACCCAAAAAATTGATGAGAATAGGTGATGTTTAATGGTTAAATAAAGCAAGGATGGTAACTAGGTGATTAGGCCTTCAATCAAGGATCAAGGAATGATGAAAATGAAAAGTGGTGATGGTGGTGGTGGTGTGCTTGGTGGTTCACGGCAGCAGCAAGACCAGGAGAAGGAGAGAAAAAAATGGGTTTTGGTGAGATCCAAAAAGAAGTGAAGTGTTAGGGGTTTATAAAGGAGGTGGAGTGTAAGGTTGGATGGGTAGGAGACAAGATTTAAATTGCATGCATTATGGTTGGATAATGGGGGAGGTGGCGTCCAAGCATGGGGGACAAACCACCCCAATTAGTTTTTGAAATTATTATTATTATTGTGTATTTGTTGTGTAATTAATTGTGTATTTAAATAAACGTAGTCTTAAAAACGCGAAAAACGCAATACTCGGTAACTTAAAAATATGAAACTTATAAAAATGTTATAAATTGACAAAAAATAACTAATTTTAATATTTTAGGTGAAACACGGGCTTGCCTGAGTGTTAAAACGTCGTTAAAACTGAAAATGCAGACTCAAAAATGCGTAAAACGTAAAATGTGCAAAGTTTACATAAAAATGGAAAAATAAATATATGACTTATTAAATATGCATGAAATGAAAATATAATGCCTAAAAACGTGCAGACTGAACAGAGTCTAGGGTCAGTTCAAGTTAATGTACATTTAACGACGTACACGAGTGAACCTATCAGGTTACTCGTAAAAGTAAATTTTCCGCGAAATTAAAATAATAAGTAAAGGAAAGTGGTTAAATAATGACCCAGAAATATGAATTGTTACACTTGGTGTCTTATAATCTATTATGAATATAATCATGCCAATACCTCAGTAGGCTTTGTTAGTAACTGAGTTTGTTTCCACCTGAGTAGGGAAAGTGGTCTTAGTGTGACAGTGTATGTTACTAGGATAGTGAGGAGTGAAAGATGAACCTACTTAGTCCTAGTTATATACTATCAAAAGGAGGATTGGTTGAGATTCTCACATAGTTGATCTATTCACTAGATGAGGCCTACTTTCTTGTTTTCTATACTCTATACTGGGGTGCTGCAAAAGTATGGTATATTTAGCAAGTAGTACAAGAAATGTAGTCTAGTGGCAGTGTCTAATCTGTGATGATGATTGGGCAGCTTTATCATTCATGATGATGCCTTGATGCTCAGGAAATGTAATCATGAGGATATGGTATTTGGTGCATTTATGGTGAATCTAAAACGCTAGTTGGTGTTTGTCAAAGCCTACATTGTATCTCTCTATTTGGACATTGTCTGTATGATATACAGTTTGTATATCAGAAGTTATGGGCCTGTCCATAATCTTCCTTGTATATGTATGTAAAAATCTTGATTCTAATATATAAATTTCACCTTTTGCACCAAAAATAAAAGTATACAATAATTAACTTGCACATCTTATTTTGTAAGTAATCTAACAAAGTTACTTATATGTTTTACAAGTAACCAAGTGAGGATTACTTACACATTTCATCTTTGCAAGTTAACCAAATGTACTTGTACTTTACCTCATGCATGACATCACACAACATCTTTCCAAATCTAGAGAGTTGACTTTGGAAGATGTGGAAGATTTGACTTTGATTTTAGAAAGATTTTTTTTCAAAATCTGTTAGTCCCAAGGACCCCTTTTTTATAAAGGACAGACCCTTTCGAAGGGGTCCATGGGTGTCTGAGATTTTTGCCTATAAATAGAAGCCCATTGTTCATCATATTTATCACCACTTCAAAACACATATTCTCTACCATTTTGCATACACTTAGATCAGTCTTTAACAATGTAGTAACATACATTAAACACCCCTATCATCACATGATCATAATGCTTCTAACGTTCATTTCCTTGTAAGCATACTCTCGAAATGATCCTCCAAAGGAAGCTTAGAGATCTTGCATCCTCATCCACTACAAGCATACATATATGAAGATCTATCACAACAAGCTTATGGAACCTGTGGTCACTCATATCCATTAGACATTTGTGTCGTGGATCATTATTGTACACATGTAACACTCATTCCATTTCACACTAGATTAGATGGTTTATGTGTTTGGGCCTCAAAACACAATGGTTATTGTTTCGTGTGTTTTAGTTGTAAAACACTAAGTTGGTCGGTTTGTTAAGTTGGGCCTTAAAACATAACGGGAGTGGTTGTACCCGGTAAAGAACTTGACATCTAGCTTACTGTCGTAAATATTGCATAAGCGACGTGTAAGGTTTTCTCCGCCAGATAAAGGAGCTTGTTGATCTAGTGAAGTAACACTCGAGTTGGGTACTCGGCGAGTGGAGTAAGGCGTAGAGGAGTTCCAGGACCGAACCACTATCAATCATCGTGTCCGGTTTGCACTTTCTTTTATTTATCGCTCTTTCTGTATATTATGCTTATACTTGTGTTGTGGCTAGATGTTTACGCTTGTGATGTGACAACTGGTTTTATTTCATGCTTTATATTATCCTTATAGTCATAGACTATAATTGTCACTTTTCATATTACATTAAACTTGATTGGTGATTTGATACAAAAGTTTTAAGTTTTTTAAACGAAAATATATTCACCCCATCTACATTTTCCATAATTGGCATCAGAGCTACATGTCTCTTATTTTCAAAACAAATGATTTTTAAAACGGAGTATGATCTATATATCAAATTACCCATGAAGCGGGATATAATATAAAAAGTACATTTGTTTGTTTAGTGTTTACTAGTGTTGTTGTTAAATATACTTTGTTATACTAGCTTGAAGGTTTCCTTGAAAAATAAAAGAAGGGTTTCTAGATGAGACAGGTTATAAAGACGAGCTGTATAGTACGAGTAATACCTTTTTACGGCCACTGCACTTTGTTGAGGGACGGAAATTGGCTCATGGCCTCAAATGGCTATCTATACAAAGTAGACATGGAAAGAAGCATAAAGGTGAGGCATCTAAATATACCCTCAATCGTTTTGAAGAACGAAGATACATCCTGACTTTTTTGTCACCCAATCAGTATATGAATTGAAGTTCATAGCATCACCAGCCATCATACTCTGTTATGTTAATCCTTCTATCGTCACCCTTTTAGCTTAAATGCTTAATTGTTCTTTTCGTGACTATGTAGGCAGTGAACGATACATTAAATCAAATGTATGTTGATTGCTCTTCTCTCAAGAAAGTCTTAGTATTTTTTTACCGTGTATTACGTTATAATTGTTCAAGCTTTGGACATTTATATATTTTTGTATCCGCTATTTCGAATGAATGAATAGTTGGTATAAGGAATTATAGTGAGTTCATAAGCTGAACTTAATTCACGAGTATGATTGGAAGGTCTTGTAAAACATGCTGAAATATTTGAACACTGACTTTTACTTGATCCATGATAACATTAATGTTGTAGGAATTAGGGGTGGAAACGAGCCGAGCCGAGCCTGCCAGAGCTCGAGCTCGGCTCGTTTAAGTTTTAAAAAGCTCGAGCTTGAGCTTGGCTCGTTTATATGATTTGGCAATGAAAAAGTTAAAGCTTGGCTCGAGCTCGAGCTCGGATCGTAATGTATCTTTATTGAGCACGTTAATAAGCTCGAGCTCTGCTCGTATATATATTTAATACTTAAAATATCATAATGTCGTATAGGCTCGCGAGCCCAAACGAGCTTTGTATATAAAGCTCGGGCTCGAGCTTGATTAATAAATGAGCTCCAAATCGTTTAGGCTCGAGCTCGTTTAGGCTCGGCTCGTTCGAGGTTTTTACTGATCCGATCCCGAGCTTTTCACGAGCGGCTCGGCTCATTTCCACTCTAGTAGGAATTAGCCCATTATGCCTAAAGTTGATTGTATTTTGTATATAACTCTTGTTTGATGAAAAACATAATTTAAGGAGAGAATATCTCTTATTACTTTATTAGAGAACTCATCTAAATCTTGTTTTTGCACTCAAACCCTTTATGAATCCAGTTGCAGTAAGTATCCCCATCTACACTCAAACGGGTCAATTCTGGTTGTATGTTACTGATAACAGGTCAAACATTTTTATTGAAATTTGCATATTGACACTTGCAATTTCTTTTGACTGTCGGATGTATGTTTTTATGATGATCATATGACAAAGGAGCATATATAAGATTAAAAAATATAATATAAATCGTTCAATAATACAGGATCCGCGTTTCAAAATATACATCTCCATCTACGGAAATGATTATCTATCTAAATAATAGTAAAGCCCATTAAATAATTACCTGTATGAATTCATCTAAAAACTTTGTTTTCTCGATAATTAGGTTTAAAATACATATGTTAAATCCCAACCCTAGTTGTTGTCATATGGAGACAATGGCAGAGCTTCCACTTGATGTTATATATAACGGTAGCGGATCAATTGAAAGGGGACAAAACTTTAAAAAGTCTAAAAAGCAACATGGTAATGCCACGTGCCCTCCCCCCTTTTTTTCTCCAAGGACAGTTATGTAATTTTAGTTTCTCCTGCTTTATACTCCTCCATCCCTCTTTTTCTTTCTCTTCTCAGTTATTTCAATTGATCACGCTATGTAATTTCTTTTTCTTTCCTCTTCTCAACTATCAAATGATTAGGGTTTTTTTCTCTCTGTTCATATTCGTTCTTCAAATCGTGTTCATTCTTCATATCGACTACAAATTAGGGTTTATAACCATACAATCGGTTAATTGGAAAAAAATAGGGTTTATAACAGTACAATCGGTTAATTGGGAAAAAAAATTAGGGCTTATAACTGTACAATTGGTTAATCGAAAAAGAATTAGGGTTAATTTCATTAAATTTGGGGATTTTCACGTCAAATCAGTTTCTAATGGCCAATGTTGATACTCATGTGTTTAATCAAGGTAATTTGTTATTTAATTATTAATTTAATGAATAATTTGTTAGATATTCGTCAGTTAGTGCATTTTTTGTTATCTGCTTATTTTTATCAGAGGTTCATGAGTTAGTGCATTTTTTTGTTATTGGCTTATTTTTATCAGAGGTTCATCATTTAGTGCATTTATTGTCAGTTATTTGCTTATTTTTATCAGAGGTTCATCAGTTAGTTCATTTTTTGTTATCTTCTTATTTTTATCATAGGTTCATCAGTTAGTGATTTTTTTTTGTTATCTGCTTACTATTATCAGAGGTTCATCAGTTAGTGCATTTTTTGTTATATGCTTATTTTTATCAGAGGTTCATCAGTTAGTGTTTTATTTGTTATTATTTTTTAGTTGATGAACATATAAACTATCTGTTGTCTATGAATTTTTTTTTTTTTTTAATTTTAGCTATTATGTTATAAGAGGTTCATCAGTTAGTGTATTTTTTGTTACCTGCTTACTTTTATCCGAGGTTCATCAGTTTATGCTTTTTTGTTATATTTTTTTAGTAGATGAACATATTAACTATCAGTTGTCTATGATTCTTTTTGTGTGTTCATTTTAGCTATTATGTTATCAGAGGTTCACCAGTTAGTTCATTTTTTGTTATCTGCTTATTTTTATCCGAGATTCACCAGTTTATGCTTTTTTGTTATATTTTTTTAGTTGATGAACATATTAAGTATATGTTGTCTATGGTATGATGTATCACTCTGTTGAGGGTCATAATCACAGCCTAGACTGTGAAGAGGATATCGTCTGTTGATCCCAGTTGAACACTTGATCGAATTCCCTTAGCTTGTAAAGGTTAAGTAATATTAAATAAATTCAATACAACTTATGTAGAAACTGTCTTTGAATATATTAAAGTTTATACGGAATCTAAACTTTAATCTTAAGAAGAACTTAACACAGAATATCAAACAAATCACTTCAATATTATTAATAATAATACGAATACTCAACAGTATTAGGGTTTACAACCTTGAAGTTTTCTAAAGAATTGTAAAATCGTGTGTCTATCTCTATGCCTTAGGACCTCCTTTTATAGACTAAGGAGTCCTAGTCGGCTTACAATTACTTTCTATACAAGATAAATCTTAAAAGAATCTTTTCTATATTTATCAAACCGACTATACATGTTTATCTCATAAGCAGTAGTAACTAAACATACTAGCAGTTGTATTTCTAACTCTAGCAGTCTTAACTCTTCAGCAGTAGTAAGTTTGTACTAGCAGTACTAACTTTTCTTCTAGCAGCACTAACTACTTAGAGTATTTTCCTTCAAGTTCAGCAGTAGTTGTAATTCTGAAAGCAGTTGTAACTCTGAACTGGTAGTTGTAACTCGTAGTCTAGCAGTAGTAACCACTTGGTGTATTTTCTTGAACATCTTCAGCAACACTAGCAGTAGTAAAATACACAAGCAATTGTAACCTTTTTAGCTAGCAGCAGCAATGACTTAGAGCATTTCCCATTAGAAGCAGCAACTCTAAAACCCGACAATCCTCCCCTAAACTTGATATTTTCTCCCAAAATCATCAAGTTTCTATCACAAGCTCAAACAAACACTAAGAGGATGCTTCCAAACAATTAAGTCTCTTTCTTGTCCTTGGGTCCTAGATACTTTTCCATCTTCTTGAGCAGTTGATATGACATTTCATCATAAGAATATTGAAGTTGGAGTCATATTGTTCCATATAGCATCTGATGTACAATAGCCTTCTAATACTGTAAAGGATAGTCCTTTTCTACAAGCATGTAGATTGTTATCCCATGTACATCCAAAGCATGAACTCCACAACTCTGATAGATCTTCCATTGTAGAACTGTGTTATGCTTTAAAGTTCTCCACTCCTCATCTTCATGATGTGGTTCAAACATCACTTTCAAATAATTCCAGATGACTTTATCATAACCAAACCTTTCTTTATACAGCTTCCATAAAGTCACCATATCTGTTCTATCAAAGTGATGAACCATTTGTAGAAAACTAACAAATCTCACAGATGAACCATCAGCCCTCTTGATATACCAATATGTTGTCTTCCCATGTAATCCTAAAGTAAAAGAAACAATTCGTTGTTTTACACTTAGAGGAACTGCATCCATGACTTCTTCTTCAGTTACTAATGAAAGTTATGTATGAGCTTGCATCTTTTCCACATCATCATCAACTTCAGATTGCTCACTTTGCTCTTGCTCTTCACTCTGCTCTTACTCTGCCTTATGCTCAGATTTCTGCTTTTTACTGCTTTTCTTGACCAACTTTTCTCCTTTTCTTTTGGAACTATGGCTTTCTTCTTTCTTTTCATCAGTGCCCTTCACCACTTCAGTATTCACAAAGCTCTCAATCTTTCTCTTGGCAATGTTGTATAATTCTTCAATTCTGCTATCATCAAACTGTGATAACTTATTTTGTTGCCAATGATCCATATTCTTGAGATATGCACACATGAAAGATCTTCTTTGTGCCTTTGTGGGTGGCTTGTTCTTCTTTGCTACTAATCTTTGTGTTGCATATAACTTTTTCCTTTGATCTATAAGTTCTTTCAATATTCTAGCTCTTTCATCAACTGAATACTGATCTTGCTCTTCTTGTTGAAGTTTCTGAGCAAGTTCACATTCAGCATCACATTGAGCTCTTTCTTCATCCCATGCAGCAATCAATTCTAAATTTTTAGCTTTCTTCTCTGTTCCAAAATTTTCTTATTCTCCTCTTCAAACTCAGCTGCTAATTTCTCTGCAACCTCAGCATTAAGTTGCATTTGCTTTTCTTTAGAAAGTGGTTTCTCTACAGGCTCTTCAACAAGTACAGCTTTGCCTTTGCCTTTGACTTATGGAGGTGGTTGTGTAGCTTGTGGTTTAGAAGATGGTTCTCTTATTACAACACCTTTGGTTGATGGTTTAGATGTCTTCAATTCTGTTAGTGCATGAGCCAAAATGCTTTCATCATCCATAACCTCAGCAGTAGAAACTCTATCTTTATCAGCAGTAGTAACTCTTGGTGTAGCAGTAGTATCTTTTTAACTAGGAGCAGTAAGTTGCTCACTTGCAGCGCTTTCATCTTTACCAGCAGTACTATCCACCTTAGCAACATAACTATCAATAACCACTTCTTTCCCTTGATTATCAGCAACCACAAATTCCATTTCTTCACTCTCTGCACCAGCACCCTCAGAATCCTTAGCCTCCCCTGAAGCTTTGCTTTCATAACTCCCCTGTTTGGGAGCATCCACTGGTACAGATATGGGATTTCGTCACACCAAAAATGTGTGACAATATGCATATAGTCACACACGTTTTTTTTTTTTTTTTTTTTTTTTTTTTTTTTTTTTTTTGTGTGTCAACAAAGGTCGCGCCACCGTAGGTGGCATATGGTGACGTTGTTTAGTTTGTGGCCGTTTTCATTGAAAAAGAGTGACCAAAACCCAAATATGTGTGACAAATTAGGCACAAGTTTTGTTAGATTAATCAGTATCAATGACCGTAAACACTTTATAGTCACACAAATATTTTTTTAGAGTAACTATTGTTCGTCCTTTGGCCACATAAATATATAATATATGTGACATTTGAGATGATTTATTCAAGTAAATGTGTATTTTGTGTGACTATTTTCCGTCCTGTGGCCACATGAATATATAATAAATGTGACGTTTGTGATGATTTAGTCACACAACGTGTGTTATTTTTTTTAAGTTAGTCACATACAATTTAAAAAAAAGTGGCCAAAAGTGTTAATAAGTGTGACCATATGCTGTTTAAAGTGAAAAAATGTGTATTTTGTGTAACTATTATTCATCCAATGGCCACTTGAATTTTATTTTTGTGTGGCCTTTGTAATATTTAGTCACACAAAGCATGTTTGTTTTGGGTATTTAGTCACATACAATTAAGCAAAAAGTGGCCAAAAATGTTAATAAGTGTGACCATATGCTGTTTAAAGTGAAGAAATGTGTATTTTGTGTGACTATTGTTCATCCAATGGCCACTTGAATTTTATGTTTGTGTGGCCTTTTGTAATATTTAGTCACACAAAGCATGTTTGTTTTGGGTATTTAGTCATATACAATTAAGTAAAAAGTGGCCAAAAGTGTTAACAAGTGTGTTGGGAATTAAATATTCAAGATGTTAAATATCGGGTTCTAATCAAAGAAATACGTTAAGTGTGATTCTGCTGCTAGTGCATTATGGTTCCTGCTGTTAATGTTGTTCCTGCTACTAGAACATTTGATCCTGCTGCTAGTGATAAATGATTCTGCTGCTAGGCTTAGCATTCTGCTGCTGTTGATCCTGCTGCTAATGATACTTGTTCCTGCTGCTAGCGATAACTCATTGCTGCCGATAGTGAACATTCTGCTGCTGAGTGGATAAGATTGAAAAGATATTTATTGTATTTTGGTCAACAATATACGGTAGATAATATCTTACCCCATGTGCTTAGTTAACAAGTTGTGTACACAGATACATGTTGTATCTTATGTACTGACACTCAAGATAAGTTAACCAAGTAAGTCGGATAAGACTTTAAGCAATATTGTAATAGATCTCTTGGACTATAAAAGAGATCTTAGACTTGTGTTTTAGTGTAGTAGTCAAGTGTGTCCATGCATATGTGTTATTGTAAGAACATATAACTGTTAGATAAGAACAAACACAAAAACATCACAAGTTAGAAAAACTTAAGATTCAAGGTTGTAACCCTAGTGATATTTCAAGATCACTCGTATTATTATCTTTAATAATATTGAATCGTTTGGTGATAATCTTTATGTGTTCATTGCTAACTAACAAACATAACAATTCCATTTCCATAACATACACAACCTTCTAAGTTTGGTTGAGTGAATTCCGCGCACTTAATCATTTTAACACAACATATCATACACACAAAGTCACAAGGTTTAACCACCTTAACCGTGTGTCCAGGGTCCTAGCAAGTGGTATCAGAGCCAGGCTGATATAGTTGTTTTTAGAAGAAACAGAAATGGATGTACAAGATGTTCAAACCAATGTTGCTGCAAAGTTGCCCATGATCAAACCAAATGAGTTTGAGTTATGGAGGATGAGAGTTGAGCAATATTTTATGGTTCAAGATTATGCTCTTTGGGACATAATTCAGTATGGTGATTCCTTCACTCTAGGCTATTCAGATGTTCTTGTTGAAGGGAAAACAGTTAGAAAAAGAAATATTGGACCAGTTTTCAATGATGAAAAGATACAGAAGAGAAATGATCAGAAAGCAAGAAACTTGTTGCTTATGACCATTCCTGGTGAGCAGATGCTATCTTTTAGCAAATATCTTGATGCAAAAACTCTTTTTGAAGAGATTTGTGCATGGTTTGGTGGTAATGAAACTACCAAAAAGACACAGAAGACATTACTAAAGTAACAATTTGAAAACTTTACTGCTTTTAGTAATGAGTCTCTTGATAAGCTATTTTCAAGACTACACAAGCTTGTCTGTCAGCTAGTTGTGTTGGGTGTTGAGACAGAGAAGGAAGATCTCAACATGAAGTTCTTGAAAAGTCTGCCTGATGAATTCCATACTCATGTTATTATCTGGATGAACAAACCAGAAATTGAAACAATGAAACTTAATGATTTGTTCAACAACTTTAAAAATTGTTGAACAAAGTCTGAAGAGGGTTGAAAACTATAGTACTAGTTCTGGGAATGCTGCACTCTTATCAGTTCCTAGTGTTAGTCATTCAGAAGAGGTAGATGAAGTTGAAGGTGTTTCTAATGTTACTTATGGTGGTCCTTTTACTAGTTTACAAAAGGATGTTGCTGAACTTGGAGATCCAACATTTTATGCCTTTATAACCAATCAATCTAGTGGTTCTCCTCTAAATCATGAAGACCTTGAGCAGGTAGATGGTGATGATTTGGAAGAGATGGATATTAAGTGGCAAGTTGCTTTACTTAGCATGAGGGCTAAGAAGTTTTGGCAAAAAACTGGAAAGCAAATTACCATAAATGGTAATGATACTGCTGGGTTTGATAAGAAGAAAAGGGAATGTTTTAACTGTCATAGGTTGGGACACTTTGCTAAAGAATGTAGAAGCCCAAGGAAGCAGGATAATAGGAACACATGGTATAAGCAAGAGAGAAATAAGGAAGTACTGGTGGAAGAGCCAAAGGCTATGCTGGCTATTGATGGTATTGGATATGATTGGAGCTCTATGGCTAATGAAGAGGATGCACCACCAAATGCTGCTCTTATGGCCAACGAATTTGCTCTAATGGCCTCTTCTGATTTAGAGGTAGATACCATTCCTACTTTTACTAATTCATGTCCTAATCTTAAAAATTATGAAGACATTAAAAAGAGATTTGATGCTTTTAGAGAAGAGTTAATTGATGCCCTTCATAATTTAGCTAATCATAAGAGGTGTGTAGGAGTTCTAGAAAAACAGATCTAACATTTTAAAAAGAATGAATCTACGTTTACTGATGACTTAAATGCTTTAAAAAGAGGAATAGCATTTAGAGATGAATTACTTAATGATCAAAGTAAACGTTTATCTGAAGTCAAAAATGAAAAAGAAAATGTTAAGGTTACTATAGATACTTTAGCTCATGCCTCAGAAGGAATGAATAAGATTTGGGAAGCTCAGGTAATTGATAAAGCTAATTCAGGTGTAGGTTATAAAATTGTCCCTCCACCATATAGAGGTGTTCCTTCACCTCCAGGTGTTGACCTAGCACATACAGGTTTAGCTGAGTTTCAAGAACCAATCATGGAATATGGTTCTAAGGCTAATAAGAGTCTTAAGGCAGAAAAGATAAGTAAAAGTTTAGATAAACTTTACTTTATCAGGACAAGGTGTCCTTTGTTAAGAAAGGAGAAACTATAGTTGTTGAAGATTGTACAACTGATAGTGATGATGATGAAGAACAACAGGTTATGTCTAAACCTAAAGTGGTTAAGAAAGTTGGAACAAGTGTTCCTAAGATAGTCAAACACAATACGGATAGGCCTAAATCAAACATTAAGCATGTTAGGAAACCAGTTAGATATTGTGAACAATATAGAACCACCAACAAGCCCAGAGGTAACCAAAGGAATTGGAACAACCTCAAGTCTAACCAATTAGGTGATGACTTTGCTTTTTATAATAAAGCTTGTTACACATGTGGTAGTTTTGACCATCTTGCAGCTTTCTGCAACCAATGGGTATCTGGGAATGACAACAATAGAGTGAACTACAAAAGGCAAACACCTAAATCTCACTTTCACTCTAGTTCTAAGAGAACAAACCCCAGAGTAGTCAAAAAGAAGTCTGGCTCAAACTCAGATCCTGCTGCTAGACCAAGTGATCCTGCTGCTAGAAAAATTGTTCCTGCTGCTCGATCATTTATGACTATTAACCCAAAATCAACAGCTAATGGTGCAAAAACATTTTTCAATCATGCACCAAAGACTGTTCTAAGGCCCATTCAAACAAAGGCAGTGGTCCAAAAACAAGTTTGGAAACCAAAGGGTAGAATTGAAAAGTTAGCAGTTCCTGCTGCTAAGCAATCAGTTCCTGCTGCTAAGGGAATCAGGGCAAATGCTGTTAAGGCCTCAGCATGTTGGATTTTAAAATCCAATGTTGCATCAACTATCCTTAAAAGATTGAATTACATTGATGCAAGAGGCAGATCCAAGTCAGTAATGGCTTGGATCCCCAAAAGAAACTAACACTCTTATTTATGTGCATGAACATTCAAATGATCAGGAAGAGGATCAAGGATACTCAGATAGTGGATGTTCAAGGCACATGACAGGCAACAAGTCTTATCTCTCAGATTTCCAATCAATAGATGGAGGCTATGTTACCTTCGAAGGAGGTGTTGGTGGCAAAATTTCTGGTAAAGGTACAATCAAAACCGGAAATTTAGATTTTGAAGATGTGTACTCACTAGTACAAAAATGGGATTTAGTCACACATGCTGTTTTTCGAACAGCCACACAGTCGCCTTTTTATGTGACTAAATGTACCAGAATAAAATAAACAGCCACACTTGATCCGACTTGTGTGACCATTTCGGAATTACATCCGAGGCTATAGCCACACATTTGAATATTTTCGTGACTATACGTATCTGGTAAAAAAAATTTTGATTTTTTAGTCACTTATAATTTGGGACGTGTGACGGATACAAATAAGGTTGAAATATTAGTCACACTATATATATACATATGTGACAAATATATGTCACGCAATTGAAAAGTGTGACCAAAATCCATATATGGTCACACGAAGTAATTGTGTATGTGGCTAAATCATATGCTCAAGTTTGTCACACATTATTTAAGCGTGACTGCTAGTTTTTGTTGAAAATTTAGCCACATATGAATTTGAAATGTGTGACAACTGAAAAGTAAGTTTGAAGCATAGTCACGATATGCATTTAAAAGTGACAAATATATGTCACACACTTGAGATGTGTGACCAAATGTCATATATGGTCACACTAAACCATAGGCATACATGATTAAGTGTGACCAAAATTCGATACAAATAGTCACGTAAGTTAATATGTGTGTCTAAAGTTAAGTGTGTGTTTGCCTGCCAATTCCTAATGTGTATGGTCACATTTAATTGTAGCACAATCATGTGACTATAGGCTATACAATAGTAACACCATACCACAAATGTGCATCTAAATTATGTTTATGGCCACATTATAAGGGTATTATATGTGACCAATACATTGAAAATAGTCACACTGAAATATTCATGTGACTAATATGTATAGCAAAATGTGAACTCAGTTATCATTAACCTTGATATTAGTCACATTGAGTGTTTGTGTGACTAAATTCAAGATGTTACATATGGTCACATGAAGTATTTATTTAGGTGTCTAAATCATAGAGTCATATTTTGAGTTCAGACTGTTAGTCATGACTCTTCATTTAATTTGCCCCATTACAATGCTGGGATTTTATAGTCTATCTAGTTTAATGCAGTATGTAGTATGTAAGTATGTTACTTGCCCCTAGCTGGAACCAGATTACTTGACTTTCTAAAGTCAATTTTCAACTTTATAATGAAGTAACATGTTACTAAAGTGCCTGCAAGTGCATATACATGATAAATGGAAACTGCAAATACAATAAAGCTTGACTGCAAGTGGACATATACATGATAAATGTCAGACTATACATTCTAGCAGTAATAACTATACATTCTAGCAGTAATAACTATACATACTAGCAGTAATAACTATACATGTTTAAGTCAAACTATACATTGTAGCAGTAACAACTATACATTCTATTTCTTGTCCTTGGGTCCTAGATACTCTTCCATCTTCCTGAGCAGTTCATATGCCATGTCATCATAATTAAGCTGAAGCTTGAATGTTTTCTTCCCACGCAACATCTGATGTAGAATGTCTTTGTGAAACTTTAAAGGGTAATCCTTTTCTACAAGCATGTAGATCACCAACTCATTCACAGTTAAAGCATGTACTCCACATCGTTGAAAAATTTTCCATTCTTTAACAGTATTGTGCGTTAGTCTTCTCCAACATTCATCTTCATGATTTGGTTCAAACATTACCTTTAAATAATTCCAGACTTCTCTATCATAATTAGCTTGTTCTGGTGTCTTATTACCAAATCTTTGTTTGAGTAATTTCCATAGAGCTATCATATCTTGTCTATCAAAATCATGAACCATGTGAAGAAAGCTTACATACCTTCTAGAAGAACCATCATGCCTCTTAATATCGTAATAAACTGTTTCCCCAAAAGATCCAGACTTATAATCAACAATGGGATGTTTGACAGTTAAAGGTTGTGCATCCATGGCTTCTCCTACAGAGTCAACTGCAAGTTCAGTGTGAGCTTGCATTTGTTCTTCAGCAACAGCTTGCTCAGTTTGTTCTTGTTTTCTCTTTTTACTGCTTTCTATTTCCAACTGTTCACCTGCTCTCTTTGAACTGTCATTCAAGAAGAGATCATTGTTTCTCTTGGCAATTGCATATAATTCTTCAATTCTTTTATCATCCAAGAATTTCAAATCCTTTAGTTTCCATCTGTCCACATTCTTCAAATACCTGCACATGAGTAGATGTTTATGATATGATGTACATATTGGGTATTGTTGATATTAATATAAATACCTTTGCAAAAAAAAAAAAAAAAAAAAAAAAAAAAAAAAAAAAAAAAAACTACCTGCACATGAGATCTCTTCTTTGTTTTTGAGTGGGTGGCTTGTTCTTCTTAGCTGCATATCTTTGTTCTGCATACAACTTCTTTTTTTCATCAAAAAATTCTTTCAGCATCCTGGCTTTTTCATCTACTGAGTACTTATCTTGCTCTTGTTTATGTAGTTTCTTAGCAAGCTCAGAATCAGCTGCAACCTGAGCCCTTTGCTCATCCCATGAAGCTATTAACTCTGCATCTTTTTCTTCTTGTATTCTCCTTTGTTCCAAAATTGTCTGATGTTCTGCATCATACTTTTCTGAGAATTTCATAGCAAGTTCAGCATCAACTTTTAATTGCTCTTCTTTTGATAATGGTTTCTCCACAGGCTCTTCAGTAAGAATCCCTTTACCTTTGCCTTGTACCTGTGGAGTTGATTGTTTAGCTTTTGGAGAGGATGATGGCTCTTGTATCACAACACCTTTGGTTACTGGTTTTGCTGTCTTCAGCTCAGCAAGTACACTAACAGCATTTGCAAAAACCTCTGGTGTAGCAGTACTAGCTTTTGTAGTACCAACTGTAATTGGCTCAGTAGCACTATCAGCATTTGTAACCTTGCCCAGACGATGATCAATCACCACTTGATTCCCTTGGTTATCCTCCCCTGAAACTTTGCCTTCATTCCCTCCCTGTTTGGGAGCATCCTTAGAAGCTTCAGAAGATTTAACCTTTTGTTTGGGAATTCTTGATCCTTTGACTCCTTCTAAATACCTAACCCTTCTCTTCAAAGCCTTTATCTCCCCACCTTGAGCTTTGATGACTCCATCTTGGGAAGAAGCTATTGCTCGCAGATCACCAATTTGTGCAGACAGCTTGGCACAGGTATCCTTCAATTCATTCAAAAGTTGCATACTATCCTCACCACTTCGGCTTGTGTTACCTAGCCCGAGAGGTGGATCACTGGAAAAGTTAAGTTCAGTCTCACCCCTAGGATGAACATCCGAACCCCCCATTGTTTCCATGTGACTGGGACCTTCACCTGAATCAGTTCCAGAGGAACTTTCTTCATTAGAAGTTGTCTTGGTTCGAGTCTTAATGATGTTACCACTGTCCTGTGCTGCTGCTAAGCTAGACACAGTAGTGGCAGCCCTTGCCAACATGTCACTCTCCCCCCCAGTGACATCCTCATCTGCAACAGTTGGTATAGAACCACTAGCCTGAGGTAGCTCAGTGTTCTTGGTGTTAGTCCTACGTTTATAGGTCTTTTGTTGTTGTTCTGTGGGTGTGTGATGGGTACCAGCTGGGATTGCTGAACCTTCACCCATTTGGGTTTGGGCTAGTGCCAACATTGTTGGAAACAAAGGTGTCACTCTCCCTGAAAAATCTTTTCCAACCCTACTCATATTAGCAAAAACCTTTTTGGTAAGGCAGGGAGTGGGATAAACATTTTTGTGACTTTTCTTTTTTTTAAATTGGTTGTCCAAAAAGAGTTGCAAAAACCTTGGATATAGAAAATATTTAGCCAAAGAACCATCCAAGTTCTTAACCATATTATCAAAAATTAATTTTGAGAAATTAAATCTTTGAGTATTTTCAGCCAAACAAATTATAGCAGAAGCTAAATTACTGCTAAATTCATTCCATGCAGTGGTCTTTGGACTTAGACACACTAAGACAGTATGAATTAAGAATTTCCACTGAGGAGAAAAATTACCTTTTTGGAACTTTAAAGCATCTGTATATCTCTCATAGCCCATCAGTGCAAGTTTTTCAAAGATTGTAGTATTTGGAAGATTCTCAACTCCGTTAGCATCATCTAGGAGAAGATCTCTTCGAATAGACGCCTCTGTAATGATAATCATCTGCCCATCTACAAGGGCATGGATTTGTGCTTCCCCATTAATAGTTTTGACCTTAGCAGACGACCAAAACTGGATAATGTTGGAAGTATATATAGTAGGTTTTACTGTTAATGCAAACTTAATATAGCTTGCATTAAGGAAATCAATGATCTCAGTAAAATCTACAGACTTATTGGATTTTTCTAAAAAGGCAACATTATTATGAGGTTCGGTAAAAGTTAGGTTCGACATTATGATTTGATTTGGGGGTTTTGCAATTTGACAATTAAAATTCGATTAGGGAGTGGAAGAGAGAGAGTAATGTGTGCGTGAATGTGATTGTGTGCAGCAATTGGGGGTTTATACACTTTAAGTAAAAAGTGATACAAACTACCCTGCACTCCCAACCACTGCTAAAAGGATACCCAGCAGTACAACGTTTCGATAGCAGTACAATTGTTTACCTAGCAGTACAAAATAAATAGCTGTATTCAAATATCATAAACTTGTACATAATAACTGCATTCATATATTAAACCAAGTCAAAATAAGTTTACATTTACATAGGCAAAATATACATAGGCAAAATATATAAAGAAAAGATACATTAAGACACATATTTACTAGCTTCAATACTTCTGTAAACATCAACTATTTTTTCTCTTTCTTCTTCTATTTTTTTGTTCCTCTCCTCAATTTTCTTCTGATGCTCCTCAATGACCTCTAAATCTTTCTTGTTCCTTTCTTCATACATATTTATACGCTTGTTGTGAATTTCTAACAATGCGTTTTCAACACCATACGGGCCTTTACTACATTTCTCCCAAATATTTTGGGATATGCCCATTTTTTTATAATTTTCAGGCATTGGTGGAGGAGAATCATCCCTTGGGCGTTTGTTTTTGTTGGAAGAAGGAGTTGAAGAGGAGTCAGCCATTGAAATTTGAAATTTATTTTCTAATGAAAATATCAAAGGAGTTGTATATGGTACGGTTGATTAATTATGAACGGTTTTCCATGTCGAGTTGTACAAATAGGCTAGAGAGGTATACGAACGGTTCCCAATACTTTAGGCGGGAAGAGGGACCATCGAGAGGCGCCAAAAGTAAACAGATGGATAATATTGATCGGATTTGGTTTGTGTTTGGTTTGGATTTGACTAGTGTAGTTGATCTAGAAGTGTGTTTGGTGTTGGATTGACTAATTGACTTTTTCATTAGGGTAATTGATATTTTCTATATTAATGATGTTTAATGTAATTTGTGTGCTAACTTTAATGACTAATTGACTTTTTCATTAGGGTAATTGATATTTTCTAGTACATGTTTAATGTAAATACATGCTTTAATATCTATCGCAGTCTGAATGTGTTTGAGAAGTATGGGTATATTTAGGCCACTTCCAACAATAACTCAGCCTTAACAAATTAAAATTAAAATTCAAATTCAAACGTAAGATAAAGTACAACATATTAACGCTGCGTTAACGCAGGTTAGCCCCAACAATTAAAATTCAAAGTCACGTTAATAAAACGTGTGCATTTGTACCCTATAAATACCAATGCTTCTGAAGCACAAGTCACACAGAAACACATTCCAAACTTCTCAAATACTCAAGATCCAAGCATCTCAAATTCAAGATGTCTTCCAGAAAAGATTTCGGGCAACAATTTCCAAGCCCACCTCGCCAAAAGGATTTTGGCCAACAATTTCCAAGCCCACCTCGCCAAAAGGATTTTGGCCAACAGTTTCCAAGCCCACCTAGCGAAAATGAAAAATTCCATACTCCACCCGAGCATATCTTTCCGGTTTTCCAACCGAAAAATTTTCCGGTGAATAATCAACCTGAAAATGAACCAGTTCATAACCAAGACCCAAATCCGTTTGGGTTAACTGAGGAACAACTTAGGCAAGAGGAAGCAGATATGCAAGTCCTCCTGGAAATGGAAGCACTTGAAAGAGAAGAGGAAGCTGATCGTTTGGAGCGGCAAGCCAGGGAGGATGAAGAACGTAGGCAAAGGTGGGAGTCTGGTTTTTTCACACCTTCCGAATCCTCTGAAGATGGTTACCCAGATTCAGATGATAGTTTTTATTAATCGTCCGTTGTTTATGTTAATCGTATGTTGTTTATGTTAATCAATCATTGTTTATGTTAACGTAGTTTTTATTTGACATTTAATGTATTTCTATTTCATGTTTAATGTATTTCTATTTCATGTTTAATGTATTTGTATTTGATACTTTATTTTCAATTTATAAATTGAATTGAATTTGAATTGAATTGATAAATTTTAAATATATCCCGCCTTTTTGTTTAATTTGAATTTGAAATTTTAAAATTTAAATATCCCGCTCGTTATTAATATGTTGTACTGTTACTTTACGTTTGAATTTGAATAATACTCGTACGGTTACTTTTACTTTCAATCTGATTTTTAAAATAGCCTCCAACGGCTAGTTTAACGGCTTTCCACTATCAAAGCCACTTTCACAACACTTCGTTTTCTCACACAACTTCTTATAAAACTCTCTCGCAAGTATCACTAATTTTAACACAAACACTGTGGCTAACAAATTAACTAGCAGAGGTGCAAAAGGCTATCCTCACCCGATTACACAATGAACAAGAAAAAGAACTCAAATTGATTAACAATTTGCTAGGTGAGATAACTCGTATTATGCTACAGATGCATAATCGTGCTGATCCAGAGGTCGAAAGGTTGCGTGAGTTGCCTCAAGACCATCCAGCTATCAGGGTTGGTCTAGAAATTAAACTCTTTTATTAAGAAATGATGAAACAGGGTCGAAAGGTTAAACATCTCGTGTATAACCATATCATCTCGGCTCATTCGTTAAACATCTCGTATACAACCATATCATCTCGGCTCATTCGTTAAACATCTCGTGTACAACCATATATATCATCTCGGCTCATTCGTTAAACATCTCGTGTATAATCATATCATCTCGGCTCATTCGTTAAACATCTCGTATACAACCATATTATCTCGGCTCATTCGTTAAACATCTCGTATATATACAACCATATCATCTCGGCTCATTCGTTAAACATCTCGTATACAACCATATCATCTCGGCTCATTCATTAAACATCTTGTGTATAACTAAAGCTCAGTTAATTAAGGGTGAGTGTGTTAAAGCTGACGTGGCATTGTGTTAAAGTTTAAAGCTGAGTTATTGTTGGGAGTGGTTAGAGTATTTTCTTTTGTTTTTTCGGTGGATTTTAGCGTGACTTAATCTTAATACCGCCAATTTTGTCCATATAATATTCAACTACGTACGGATAACTAATACCCGCGGGGAAACCCGAAAAACCGATGGATAATATTAATCGGGTATCCGGTGGGATATGGGGCGGGTACGGGTATATTATAAACGGGTTCGGTTATGGGTATACTAAAACCCGCCCCGAACCCGAACCGTTGCCATCCCTATTTACCGGCTATAGCCGGATTTCACCGCCACCTCATCACCATTAGTTTTTTTTTTTTTTTTTTTTTAAACAAATCTTGCCACGTCAGCTATATTTAAACCAAACCACAAATTCAATATTCAACCAGCAATTAATCCCTTTACCCGGTCATTTGTAAACACACACAAAAATCAATAAACCCTAATCAACACACACATTCTTATGGCAAACACAAGCACGCAAACAATGAAACCAAATAACAAAAAGGTAATTAGTAATTTGTGTTTTGTAAATGTAATTGGTAAGGGTACAATATGTAGTAATTACGTTTGTACTGTTGATGTGATGGTTGCACAGTATGATACATTATTTGCGATTATTAAGATAGTAAATAAAAAACAAAAATCAAGTTTATGCTTTAATTAACAGGTTCAAAGGGAAAATTTTCAAAGAATTCAATTGTTAATTTCAAATTACAACTTGGAGGCAAATTTTTGGATCGAAATTTTTTGAATCACAAACGATTCATATTCTTGGTGTATAGCCTCTTTTCTCTCCTTAAAAAAAAGACTGCAAATAAAAAACAAAAATCAAATCTTCTCTCACCATTACTCTCCAAGCTAAGCCATAATCATTTTCTTTTACCCTTTGTTGCTCAAGAGTCATGGAAACTGAACCCATTGTTGATAACCATACTTTGCTTCCTCTTGATCATATTGTACATGATGATAACGCCTTAGAATATGAATCCGAAAAGTCTTCTGATGAAGAAGATATAGATGAGCCTGTATCCAACCAAACACCTGAGATAGTAGCTAAGAGGGGCTCAACCAGGCTAGTAAAGTTTCGCGCGAAGCATGACAAACCTGGTGCAACAAAGCTCAAGGTAACCTTCGATGCACTCGGTAGGGTAACAGGGGAAAACAGAGCAGTGTTTGTGAGTTTTTTAGGAGATGTGGCTCGTGAGCAGATAGGTGTGAAGATTCTACACTGGAAGAAGGTGAATAAAGAAGCAAGAGATAAACTATGGGATGAAATCTTGGTACATATATACTATTTTGTAACCCAATACTACATAAGTTTATGTATGCAGTTACATTATGTGCAACTAATTAACAACATTGTGTTAATCTTTTCAGAAATTTTTTGTTGTTGACGTCCAATACAGAAAATTGATAATGATTAGTCTTGGTAAAATGCTAAGGAATTACAGAAGGAAGCTCAAAGTCAACTACATTTTGCCCAACCTAAATACACCTTCCAAACTGAATGAAGTCCCGGACTTGTATAATACAATAATGAAATCAGAAGACTGGGTCGAGTATGTTAAATACACGACCACCGAAGCATACAAGGTTTTAATTAGTCATCTTTAATTAAGTGTATATGTCATTTTATTATTTTCAGTTTGCAGCATTACCGCATCTAAACGCCTTATGATTTTGTGTTTTTAGGAGAAATCTGAGAAAGGTAAAATGGCGCGTTCCCAAAATATTTATCAGCATAAAATGGGACGAGGTGGATATGCTTATGTCAAAGAGAAAATGGTAAGATTACACAATGTTTGTTTTACCAATTAAGAGACGATCAGTATGATAAATGAATCCGTTTACATTGCCCAATTTGCACATTTGCATTAATACCCTCATATTTTCGATTATCTTGGTTTAACTGTACATGTGTAAGCATCCACATATTTTCGTTTATCTTGGTTTAACTTTACATGGGTATGCATTTGATGTTTATTAGATCGAAAATAAAGAGATTGAAGCGGATGAAGAACCCCCCCCCCCCCCCCGTGATGTAATGTGGGTGAAAGGAAGGGTAAACAAAGACGGCGAATACCCAAATGATGATATTAAATCAAAGGAGATGAACTTGTAAGTTTGACTGCTAATTCTATTATTATGCTTATATAGCAGCAACATTTAACTGTGTACTAGCAGTAGTAGCTTGTATACCAGCAGTTACTCTAACAGCATCAAGAAGACTTTTAATCCCAACATTTCCTATATTTTTTGTGCAGAAAGAAGCTGATGACAAGATCAAGGAAGGAACATCGGGTTTTGATGATGGCACTGATGCCATGACATTTGTATTTGGTAAGGAAAAGGGCGGTTATGCCAGGGGAGTGGGAGGTGCAGTAACATACAAAGAGTATTTTGGCCTTCCTCGAAGAAAACAAGAAGCCAATGAAAAAATTGCCTTACTTCAAACTCAATTGGATAATGAGAGACGCGAGCGTGAAGAAAAAGATAAATTGATCAAAAAATTGTCCGCTGAGATGACCGAAAAAGATGTGCAGGTCAATAAATTATCCGGTGAGGTGGAAAACACAAATGTAATGCTTTCTCAAATTCTGCAACAGTTGAATGATAAAGGGATGAATATAACTCTGCCAACTCAACCATCGCCAATAGCCTCAGTTGTAAGCCATTTTTTATGTTGTTAACAATTTCATTTTCTAATGCTAACACCACTGATGCTAATGATACTAGGCATTGAACATAAACTGATGAGTGACTGTATTTCTTAATTTATATTGCAGGTGACTCCAATGGCCATTGATAATATTGCAGGTGACTCCAATGGCACTCAGACAAGTGGTGTTGTAAGTCCTAAAGATGCGGGAATTGAGGAGAAATCCAATGGCCTTGAAACTTCTAAAAAGGTAACGGAAACAATGGTAAGTATAGTAATAAAAGATCGCCCTTTGATTTTTGAATTTTACATACATGATCGACTAATGTACCGTGTTTTATATATACGTATAGGAACCTGCTGCTAAAACTGTCAGGCCTAAGCATAACCTTAAGTCACGACGAAACGGGTCTCCAGATTCCCAATCGCTACAAAATGTGTCGTCTCCAACACAACCACTGCCAACAGTATGTATTTCAACATGTTTCTTGTTACTCTTTTGTTTAAATAATGTAACGTGTTTTATATATACATATAGGAACTTGCTAAAACTGTCGGACCCAATAAGCCAAAGCAAAAGAAGCGACGAAACGGGTCTCCAGATTCCCAATCGCAACAAGATGTGTCTCTAACACAAGCACTGCCAACAGTATGTATTTCAACATGTTTCTTGTTATTCTTTTGTTTAAATAATTTATGATATATACATGCAATTTTTTTTTTTTTTTTGTAGACACTTAAGTGCAAACTCTTGCACACAAAGAAATCAAATATCGTTGCTTTTGGTACCGTATACCAGTCTCATGGAAAGCAAATGCTGCATAACCTACCACTCCCAAATGATTGCTACAGAGTGTCAATTGATTCATCGTTAGTTGATGCAGCATGCATACCGGACGTAGCAAATAATGGGTTCAAAACAGTTAAGGAAGTCGAAGGTAGTTTCGTTGCATGGCCAAAGGATCAAGTTATTTTTGAAGAGGTGGTACGTACATGTGTTTTTTCAACCTACATATATAATTATTCATATGTAATTCAATGTTTGATAGAAGCGTCTTTTGTTTACTACAGGTTACACCAACAAACCATGTGACTAAATGTGTACCACAGGCACCAACGAAGAAACAATATATATCTGCTAACGACTTAAGGCAAACTGCTAAGGGGGTGAAGGTTCAAAAGTCTTTAGATATTTGATTAATTAAGTACGACATTACAATTGTATATTTTGTCCAGTTATATACATTCGAGTTTAATTCAATTTGAAATTTCTTGTGTTTTTTAATATTTTTTTATATATAATATATATACACATTCCAGCAGCACTAGCATAGTACTAGCAGCAGTAACTCTGCTTCAGCAGGACTACCTTGGACTACCTTAGTACTGCTAGCAGTAGCAACTCTGCTCCAACATTATTGGTCACTCTTTGTTTAATTCGATGTGTGACTAAATAGTACCAAAGGCCACACAAAATAAAAATTCATGTGACCATTGAAAGAACAATGGTCACGCAAAATACACATTTCTTCACTTTAAACAGCATATGGTCACACTTATTAACAACTTTGGCCACTTTATGCTTAATTGTATGTGACTAAATACCCAAAACAAGCATGCTTTGTGTGACTAAATATTATAAAAGGCCACACAAACATAAAATTCAAGTGGCCATTGGATGATCAATAGTCACACAAAATACAAATTTCTTCACTTTAAACAGCATATGGTCACACTTATCAACACTTTTGGCCACTTAATGCTTAATTGTATGTGACTAAATAACCAAAACAAACATGCTTTGTGTGACTAAATATTACAAAAGGCCACACAAACATAAAATTCATGTGGCCATTGGATGATCAATAGTCACACAAAATACAAATTTCTTCACTTTAAACAGCATATGGTCACACTTATCAACACTTTTGGCCACTTAATGCTTAATTGTATGTGACTAAATAACCAAAACAAACATGCTTTGTGTGACTAAATATTACAAAAGGCCACACAAACATAAAATTCATGTGGCCATTGGATGATCAATAGTCACACAAAATACACATTTCTTCACTTAAAACAACATATGGTCACACTTATTAACACTTTTGGCCACTTTATGCTTAATTGTATGTGACTAAATACCCAAAACAAACATGCTTTGTGTGACTAAATATTACAAAAGGCCACACAAACTAAGAATTCATGTGACCATTGGATGATCAATAGTCACACAAAATACACATTTCTTCACTTAAAACAGCATATGGTCACACTTATTAACACTTTTGGCCACTTTATGCTTAATTGTATGTGACTAAATACCCAAAGCAAACATGCTTTGTGTGACTAAATATTACAAAAGGCCACACAAACTAAGAATTCATGTGACCATTGGATGATCAATAGTACACATTTCTACACTTTAAACAGCATATGGTCACACTTATTAACACTTTTGGCCACTATTTTTTAAATTGTATGTGACTAACTCGAAAAAAACAACACACGATGTGTGACTAAATCATCACAAACGTCACATTTATTATATTTCCGTGTGGCCATAGGATGGGAAATAGTCACACATACTGATGAATCCAACAAAACTTGTGCCTAATTAGTCACACATATTCGGGTTTTGGTCACTCTTTTTCGATGAAAACGGCCACAAACTAAACAATGTGACCATATGATACCTACGGTGGCGCGACTTTTTGTCACACACACCCAAAAAAACGTGTGTGACTATATGCATATAGTCACGCATTTCCAGTGTGACGATAGGCAGAATCTGTACCAGTGACTATGTAAAAGAGCTAAATTATAATCTTTTTAGTGTTTCACAAATGTGTGACAAAAAGAACAATGTTCTTTTCTGTGAGACTGAATGTCTTGTACTTTCTCCTGATTTTAAGATGCCTGATGAAAGTCAATTACTTCTTAGAATTCCTAGAAAGGGCAACATATACAGTGTAGACATGAAGAACATTATTCCTAAAAAGAATTTAACTTGTCTTGTTGCAAAGGCCACATTGGATGAATCAATGAAATGGCATAGAAGGCTTGGTCATATTAACTTCAAAACCATAAATAAAATTGTTAAGAATGGTTTGGTAAGAGGTTTACCTCACAAAAGATTTGAAAATGATCAAACATGCATTGCTTGTCTTAAAGGCAAACAACACAAAGCCACTTGTAAGCCCAAGATTTTTAACTCTATCAATTAGTCTTTGTTTATGCTTCATATGGACTTATTTGGACCTGTTTCAGTAATGAGCATAATGCATAAGAGATATTGTCTAGTTATTACTGATGACTATAGTAGATTTACATGGGTTTTCTTTTTAGCCACTAAGGATGAGACATCAAGCATCCTTAAGGACTTCATTACACAGATAGAAAACCAAGTAAGCAAGAAAGTAAAAGTCATTAGATGTGATAATGGGACAGAGTTTAAGAATAGAGTTATGGATGACTTCTGCAAACAAAAAGGTATTAAGAGAGAATTTAGTGTTGCTAGAACACCACAACAGAATGGTGTAGTTGAGAGAAAGAATAGAACACTAATTGAAGCTGCTAGAACAATGTTAGCTGATTCTAAGCTACCTATAACTTTTTGGGCTGAGGCAGTCAATACTGCTTGCTATGTTCAAAATAGAGTTTTAGTTGTGCAGCCTGATGAGACGAAAAGTGTACCGCTTTTAGGGGGTCATTTAAGCCCTAATTCGTGATTATTTGATCAAATATTTCCCTAAATCGTTCCTTTTGTCATTTTAGGTACTTTGGAGAAGAAATCTGGAAAAGGAAGCATTTTGGACGTTTTTGGAGCGAAAAGTGAAGAAGACGGCAAAGTCTCCAAAATCAAGCTGGAAACAGAGCTTGACGGCGTCACACTTTGTAGGTGACGGCGTCACGTACTGGCAAAAGGATGAATATGAATTTACACGTGACGCGCCAGAAGGTTTTGTGGAATTAAAGGGTGACGGCGTCACGTGTTAATGGATGTAGGCCGTCAAGTGTTAAGTTAAAGAGAGACGGGCCAGAGGATTTTTGAAGGTGACGGCGTCAGGACTCATCCTGACGACGTCAGATGCCATAGAGTGACGACGTCAAAATGACAACTTGCACAAGAAGAAAAGTCGTCACAAGTTAATCAAATCAATCATAACTTACGCGCGGAGTAGCTGTCACTGTTTTGGCCATAAAATCTTCATACGAACTCGGATTTAGGTGATTCAAGAGGCCACGGAATCGGGACGAAAAGATCTACAATTTGGTGAAAAAGGGGAGCTGACGCCGTCACTTGTAAAGGCTGACGCCATCAGATCGATGCGGACAGAAAATCAGCTATAAATACAACATCACAACTTCACTTTTTGTAAGCCCTAAACCCTAAGTCCGATTCTAGGGTTTAGGTAGGTGTTTTTCCAGCAACTTAGAGGGTCTTAATCATGCCATAAACATCTTGTAATGGTTTGTTTATTGATTCAATCCTATACTATATCTTCAATTATCATTATTGTCAATTGCTCTTCATTGATTATGTGTTGCTAATTCACCTTGTGTCTACTTATGATTGTGTGAAACTTGTATATAATTAATTAGATCTTATTGATTCCTTGTTGATGTATGTGTCTATCGTCATCAATAAAGGTGTGACACTTCAATAGATCTTATTGGTTTAGCTTATAATTCTTGTTTCCTATTGTCTCTTGTTTGATTGGGTGATATTGATGTTAGGCTTAAGAAAACTGGCTAACCTCCTATACGGTAACTTGCTTGAACGTCTTAAGAAACATGAACCAATGCGTACTAGGTTTATTTGGTTGTATTTAATGCATGAGTGAATTCTAGTGATCCCATGTTAGGAGCTTCTTAGCCGGCTCGACATAGGAGTGAAGTAGGAGCTTATAGAGTTGGGGAAGTACGTACGCCACCCCACGAATGGTATTAAGGAATACAACCCATCAATTAAAACAAGGTGTGACAATTCAATAGGTAGAATTGGATAGCTAGCAAGGAGTAACATATCATAGGTAGACATGCTTCACTTCCCTTGTAGAACCCTAGTTTACTTTTCTTGCATATTAGTTTAGTTAGTAGCTTTTGGGTTAGTTGATTAGCAACTAATTCCGCCCCTTCTTCCAAAACACGAGATTTTTACTTGCTTTCCATAAAATATAAAAATACAAAAAGAATCATCCATCACCTCTAGACCTAGTTAGAATAATTTCAATCCTAACGAACACTATTCTTTGAGTTGAATGATCAATCCCCCGGTACTTGCCACTTTACTATACTACAACGGTCAGGTACACTGCCTGGTGGGGATTGCAAGCCTCTTGAGATCCCTTGAGAGGTAAAACCTACTGCGAGGGCGCAATCCCACGCATCAAGTTTTTGGCGCCGCAGCCTGGGGAGTAGTTATTGCTTAGGTTGAAATTTATTTTTATTCGGTCTACTCATTAGATTCCTATCTAGTGAGATTTTTATTTTCTTTTTATTAGCTTTCTAGTAGTCTATCTTTTCTTTGTGTCTTTGTTCGTAAAAACCTTTCCATTGACTCTTCTTTTCACCAATATGGAGTACGCGAACCCACCATACTACCGACCACGAAATCCATTTGCCCCTAATGACATCTTGATGTTCAACCAATATCGAGATGAACCCATATATGATGCATGGACTCGTTTTAAAAACTTACTCCGAATAGTCCCTCATCATAGCTTCGATTTAGCATCCCTAACCCAAATCTTTTACGATCATGTCGACCGATATGACCAAATGTGCATTAACGATTTTGCCGATAGGGACCTTAGGGAATTAAATGTTGAAGAAGCATGGGATACCATAGAAGATTGTGCCCAATATTATTATAGAGTAGACAACCCAACAAACGTTAGTACAAGTCAATTGACCACAAATTTCAAGGATCATGAAACATGTTTGTTTGGGGATGAGGGTAGAGTTGAGCCACCTAGTTGCATGTCATGGTTAGGCACTACCATAATACAGGATGAACACATAGGTGATCTTGACACAAGGAATGATGAGGTAAGTAACATAAGCCCGCTAAATACCCCACAAGTCCTACCATCATTTGAGGCACACACACCGCCCGTGACTTACCCGGAAGAAGTAGAAGTGACTTTAGGAATCCCAATGGAGGTAGAACCCTTGGACCAAGCACAACTAGAGGATATAGGTTTGAACACTTTTAGTGATGACCTTACTCTTAGTTCTAGGGAATTTCCTAGTGTTGATGAACCGGAACCTCAACCTTTACACAACTTTCCATCCTTAGATTTACATCTAGGAGACAAAAGAGGAACCGACCCACCCATCAACCCTTATTATCCGGGTAGTTTTAGGATGAAGGAAGCCATTCACTCACCCCCTTCACCTCACGTGGCATATTTCCACCCTAAGGGTGTGTATCGCTACTTTCACCCGCACTTAATCCTAAGTGTAGGGAAAACCTCTCCTATTTCTGTTAAATAAGGGTAGAGTCAGGCTCGTGACTCGAACAAAAACAAGCGCTTCTTGGGAGGCAACCCATGTCTTTTTAATTGTTTGATGTTTTTATTTTATTTGTTTGTTTGTGTCATATATGCTTAATCATAATTGTTAAATTTTCATGTTTCGAATAATTTGTGAAAATGCTTTATTTTGTTCTTAACTTCGTCTTAATTGCATATAAAGGTATTTTACAAAAAGATAAGTGTAGGGAAGTTTATATTTTGTTAAAAAGAACAAAAATTCAAACATGGAAAATTCACAATTCATGATTAGCATATGTTCTATCTTGTTTGTGTGTCAATACTTGTGGACATGATTTATGAGTTCCTATTTGTAAGTCATCCCGCAAGTATCCTATCCTTTTATTGCTTTGTTTTGTTTTTATTTCTAAGTCTGGAAATACATCTAGTTGTGGTTTTTCTTTGTTCGGTTTGATGCTTTGGTTTTTGTGTTTGTTGGTTACAGGTATTATTGGATAAAAAGATGTATGAGCAACACATCAAGAGGATGATTATATTTCTGGAGTGAAGCTTATCATGTTCATTCTCTTGGAGGGAGATTTAACCATATTATCACATCATCCATATCGAGCGAATCAGGGGAGTATTAGTTTCTTCCATTCTCATTTATTTTTACTTTTACATCTTTTGTCTAGAACATTGGGGACAATGTTTGGATTAAGTGTAGGGAGGGTAAATTAGGATGCCTTAGAAACTACAACTTCGCTTGATTTTTGTTTTGTTTAATAGTGAATGTGTAATAAAGCCAAGAGAAATATTGGTTAGGGCAATTTTAGCACCAAATTTAAATTTTTTTACAACATATAGGAGTGAAACTTTGATTTTAATAAGCGTCTCATGGATAGGGAATTGTATGACTAGCACAAAAACCATACCACTCAAAAATTTCCACCCCAAATATGTGAGGTTCGCCTTTAGATCTTTAGGAAAAAGCATTCATTGTTGGTGCTTATGAGTGTACCGGTAGTTTATAGATTCTAGAACTTGCGTTTGTGATGCATACCGAGACCACTAGTGAGACTACATTCGTGTAGTTAGGATTGACTACATGATAAGAGGCATTAGGATTAACCCATTGTTTTACACCTGTGTTTTTGTTATAATTACTTTGGCTACATTGGTCAAGTAATTCTCCCACACCCTTTGCGTTGTACTCATTTTTAGTACACGATACCCCTAGTACACCCCTCAGAGCCTATCTTTTTCGTTTCTAACTTTAAGCATTTTACTTAAAGGAAGAATTTGTTACACCCCACTTAAATGTACACCCAAATCGCCTTAGCCTACCTTGTATGCACTCACCTTTAGTGCATTATTGTGACAACATTTGTTTAAACCCTTAGTTAATTATCTAATTGATTACATGGTTGCTAAGTCGAGTCATATCCTTGTACATATTGTTTTGGGACGATTGGGACTTATGGGTAAAGTACTAGTGTAATGGAGTAATGGGGAAGAACATCATTTATTACCCCCATATGTACGTTAATATTTTAAAGTACTCCAAATGTTTCGATTATCTTGATTCGAGTCATTAGAATAATTTTATGTAAAGTATGTAAAGGTTCAAGTGTAGGGATGGTACAAAGAATCCCTAGTGATGTATTGTTTTGGATGGTAGGGCAAGAGTGTATGCAAAAAAAAAAAAAAAAAAAAAAAAAAAAAAAAAAAAAAAAAAAGGGGGAAAGAAAAAGTGAAGAAAAAGCATACGGACTACCATCCGCCTCTATCTTTTATTTATGTTTTGTTTTGTTCTATGTTTATTAGTTCGTGATTAGTTTAAGTTGAGTCGAGTCTTGGCTTAGCAACGCCTCATTCTGCATGTAATTGACCAAGATGATTGACTTGCCACCAGTAAAAATATCCTTATCCAACAAACCGTGTTTTCCTTATCCCTACACCTAACGTTATAACCCTTAAAAGACCTCTTTGATAGTTTATCCTAGGTGCTTACGCCAATGTGGTGGAGGTTTTGATCCTTTCCCAAGCCTATGGTAATCTATTTGCTATGACAGGTAATGAGTGATATTTCTCCATTTTCATATATATATTTACAACACCCGAGAGATGAGAGTATCCAAACACTTAATGTGAGGTGCTAGTGTATAATTTCCGTGCTTGTTTTGACTAAGGTGGAACGATCATTTGTTGTAATTACTTTTATATTAATGTTAAATGACCCCTAACTTGTATTTTGATTGGTGGAAAAACTCATTTGCTTGAGGACAAGCAAATCCCAAGTGTAGGGATATTTGATGAGACGAAAAGTGTACCGCTTTTAGGGGGTCATTTAAGCCCTAATTCGTGATTATTTGATCAAATATTGCCCTAAATCGTTCCTTTTGTCATTTTAGGTACTTTGGAGAAGAAATCTGGAAAAGGAAGCATTTTGGACGTTTTTGGAGCGAAAAGTGAAGAAAACGGCAAAGTCTCCAAAAATCAAGCTGGAAACAGAGCTTGACGGCATCACACTTTGTAGGTGACGGCGTCACGTACTGGCAAAAGGATGAATATGAATTTACACGTGACGCGCCAGAAGGTTTTGTGGAATTAAAGGGTGACGGCGTCACGTGTTAATGGATGTAGGCCGTCAAGTGTTAAGTTAAAGAGAGACGGGCCAAAGGATTTTTGAAGGTGACGGCTTCAGGACTCATCCTGACGACGTCAGATGCCATAGAGTGACGACGTCAAAATGACAACTTGCACAAGAAGAAAAGTCGTCACAAGTTAATCAAATCAATCATAACTTACGCGCGGAGTAGCTGTCACTGTTTTGGCCATAAAATCTTCATACGAACTCGGATTTAGGTGATTCAAGAGGCCACGGAATCGGGACGAAAAGATCTACAATTTGGTGAAAAAGGGGAGCTGACGCCGTCACTTGTGAAGGCTGACGCCGTCAGATCGATGCGGACAGAAAATCAGCTATAAATACAACATCACAACTTCACTTTTTGTAAGCCCTAAACCCTAAGTCCGATTCTAGGGTTTAGGTAGGTGTTTTTCCAGCAACTTAGAGGGTCTTAATCATGCCATAAACATCTTGTAATGGTTTGTTTATTGATTCAATCTTATACTATATCTTCAATTATCATTATTGTCAATTGCTCTTCATTGATTATGTGTTGCTAATTCACCTTGTGTCTACTTATGATTGTGTGAAACTTGTATATAATTAATTAGATCTTATTGGTTTAGCTTATAATTCTTGTTTCCTATTGTCTCTTGTTTGATTGGGTGATATCGATGTTAGGCTTAAGAAAACTGGCTAACCTCCTATACGGTAACTTGCTTGAACGTCTTAAGAAACATGAACCAATGCGTACTAGGTTTATTTGGTTGTATTTAATGCATGAGCGAATTCTAGTGATCCCATGTTAGGAGCTTCTTAGCCGGCTCGACATAGGAGTGAAGTAGGAGCTTATAGAGTTGGGGAAGTACGTACGCCACCCCACGATTGGTATTAAGGAATACAACCCGTCAATTAAAACAAGGTGTGACAATTCAATAGGTAGAATTGGATAGCTAGCAAGGAGTAACATATCATAGGTAGACATGCTTCACTTCCCTTGTAGAACCCTAGTTTACTTTTCTTGCATATTAGTTTAGTTAGTAGCTTTTGGGTTAGTTGATTAGCAACTAATTCCGCCCTTCTTCCAAAACACGAGATTTTTACTTGCTTTCCATAAAATATAAAAATACAAAAAGAATCATCCATCACCTCTAGACCTAGTTAGAATAATTTCAATCCTAACGAACACTATTCTTTGAGTTGAACGATCAATCCCCCGGTACTTGCCACTTTACTATACTACAACGGTCAGGTACACTGCCTGGTGGGGATTGCAAGCCTCTTGAGATCCCTTGAGAGGTAAAACCTACTGCGAGGGCGCAATCCCACGCATCACAGCCTCACAATAAGACATCATATGAACTCTTTAATAGTAGAACTCCTGCAATAGGATTTCTTAGACCTTTTGGATGTCATATAACAATTCTCAATACCTTAGACCATTTAGGAAAGTTTGATGGTAAGGCAGATGAAGGTTTCTTAGTTGGATATTCTCTCAATAGCAAAGCTTTTAGAGTATACAACTTAAGAACTGAGAAAGTAGAAGAAAATCTACATGTGGAGTTTTTAGAAAACAAATCCAATGTAGTAGGTCAAGGACCAAAATGGCTATTTGATCTTGAGTATCTAACCAATTCTATGAATTATGTGCCTATTGTTGCAGCAACTAATGATTTTGCAGGTTCACAAGCAACAAATGAGGCTGAGTTAGAAAAGGATCAATCTGATATCATAATGCCAATATGGTCAAGTACAATTGTGGAATCAACTTCAACAACTGATGAATCTTCTTCTAGCAAAGCTAAAGAAGGTGTTGAAGATGAAAGTAAAGAATATGGAACTCAGGAACAACAAAATGTTTCTGCTGGTAGTATTTCTGTTGCTGCTGGTAGTGTATCTGTTTCTGCTGGTGATTCTGCTGCTAAGCTTACTGATTCTGCTGTTCGGCCAAATGACTCTGCTGCTGGCCCTTCAGAAACAAAAGATGCAGAATTCTCAGATAATGAGGTGGATTTCAACAATCTTCCATCAAATTATCAAGTTCCTACTACTCCACAAACAATAATTCACAAAGTCCACTCCCTAGAACATGTGATTGGAGATATACAGTCAGGTGTGAAGACAAGACATCAATTGATGACTTCAGACCAACAAGGGCTTTTTGATGCCCTTTATGCTTCAAAGCAGCATGAGTTGTCAAACTCTTGCTTGTTTGTATGTTTTCTCTCACAAGATGAACCAAAGAACATTCTTAAAGCCTTAGATGATTCAAGCTGGGTAGAAGCTATGCAAGAAGAGCTTCTTCAGTTCAAGATTCAGAAGGTATGGGTGCTAGTTGATTTACCTAGGAATGCAAAGGTAATTGGCACTAGATGGGTTTTTAAGAACAAAAGGGATGAAAGGGGAATAGTGATTAAGAATAAAGCTAGATTAGTAGCTCAAGGGTACACACAAGAAGAAGGAATAGACTATGATGAGGTTTATGCTCCAGTAGCAAGGATTGAGGCAATTAGGCTGTTTCTAGCTTATGCTTCATTTTTAGGCTTCACAGTCTACCAAATGGATGTCAAGAGTGCATTTTTATATGGTAAAATTGAAGAAGAGGTGTATGTTACACAACCTCCAGGCTTCATTGACCCATTACATCCAAACAAAGTGTACAGAGTAGTGAAAGCTCTATATGGCCTTCATCAGGCACCAAGAGCTTGGTATGCAACACTAGCTTCCTACTTATTAGAAAATGGATTTCAAAGAGGAAAGATTGATCAGACACTTTTCATCAAACAGCACAAGAAGGATCTTCTGTTAGTGCAGGTGTATGTGGATGACATTATCTTTGGATCTACTAGGAAGGATATGTGTTTAGAATTTGAGAAGCTTATGAAAGATAAGTTTCAGATAAGTTCTATGGGAGAACTTACATTCTTTTTGGGTTTGCAAGTTAAGCAATCATCTGAAGGCATATTTATTAGTCAAGACAAATATGTTGCAGAGATACTTAGAAAATTTCAATTTGCTGATTCAAAAATAGCAAGCACACCAATGGACTCTGAGAAGCACCTTCTGAAAGATGAAGATGGAGAGAGTGTAGATGTACACACTTACAGATCTATGATAGGTTCTTTGATGTACCTTACATCATCTAGACCTGATATCATGTTTCCTGTTTGTGTTTGTGCAAGATTTCAAGTTACTCCAAAGGTTTCTCATTTAACTGCAGTCAAGAGAATTTTTAGATACCTTAAAGGTCAACCAAGGTTGGGTATATGGTATTCAAAGGAATCTCCTTTTGACTTGGTAGCATATTCGGATAGTGATTATGCTGGTGCTAGCTTGGACAGAAAGTCAACAACTGGAGGATGTAAATTCCTTGGGTGTAGACTTGTCTCATGGCAGTATAAGAAGCAAACAAGTGTGGCAAATTCAACAACTGAAGCTGAATATATAGCTGCTGCAAGTTGCTCTAGTCAAGTTCTATGGCTTCAAAGCCAACTCCTTGATTATGGGTACAATTTCTTAAACACTGTTATTTATATTGATAATAGTAGTACAATTTGTATTATTAAAAATCCAGTGCAACATTCTAAAACAAAACACATTGAAATTAGACATCACTTTATAAGAGACTGCAATGAGAAAAGATTAATTCAAGTACTTAAAATTGCTTCAGAACATAATTTTGCAGATCTGCTAACAAAAGCTTTTGATGTTTCAAGGTTTCAGTACTTGGTAGCAAGTATTGGAATGCTTAATCTTTGAATTTTCAATATAATGTGTTTTTGTAAATAAATTTTTGTTGTTGCTGCTGATTTATCTAATACTACTGTTATTACAAAAAGTTTGTACTGATTAGTACAAATTTAAGATGTGTTATTCATACAGTTGGTCTTATGATTATTCTAATGAAAAACAAGTATTTTGTACTTTGTTCTTTTGGTTTTAGACTAACAATTTCAGGTATGAATATGTGAACACAAAGGAAATTTCAAGTGAAATAGAAGCAACACAATGCTGATGTTGGCTGCTACCATAATAGGTTTATGATGGACTGAGTTTGGGAATGTAAAACTCCTTAAAACTTCTTTCTTGAAACCTGATTATCAAATTTCACATTGAATTGATGACTTAGTTGATCAGATAGTAACTGATGCAACTCACTTTCTATCATTTTATACTTTTAAGTATAATGTGCAAGTCTAAGGACATCTGATAGAAAGAACAGCTAGTAAAAGTGAATCTAACACTTGTGTTAGAGGTAACAATTACTATGAGCTGGAAACCTGTCAGGAAAGCTCTTTGAATGAGTTTATCTACACACAGGCAGTTATTTATAACTGAAAAATATTGGTTCTCACACAACCAGAGGTTGCTTTAAACCGAAATGTTGATTAAGTGTCTGTTATACACTTGATCCCTTCAAAATGGTTGAAAGTAGTATGATTTTTCAATTCTAAAATCATGAACATACTGCTAAGTCAAATGATTTCTTAAATAAGGATTTTCAAGAGATTCACAAAAATCATCCATTGATGGATCATGAATCAAATGTCCACTGCTTCATGTACAATATTGTCTGACAACAAGTTCTATATGATGGATCAGATGATAAGGAAAGATATATTTTGGTACATAGTGAGATCTTCCAAACAAGGGGAGGAAACAAAAGTTATTTGCTTCAGGGGAGGTAACAATCTCAGGGGAGGAAATAATAGCCCAGAAAAGGAAGAAAATCCAATATATGGAAGGAGAAGACAAGAGCATACAAGATGATGAGGAGGTTGAAAATGACAAGAACATTCCAAAGGAGAAAGTTCTATCTAGGTCAAACGAAGAAAAGATTCAGTTTCACTTGCAAAGACATGCTGGTTAGATGATTTCACTTGTTGAAACAAGCATCCAAGATACACAGCATCATTGCTTCTTATAATTCCTCCATCCAAGGAAATTGCACCATCTTTTAGTCCAAGATTGGAGCAATGTGTTGATATTGTTAAAGTCAAAGAAGAACAAGGCAGATGAATTACTTAGAAGATATTCATTCTTGAAGAACAGAAGTGTTTGAAAGATTCACAATCCATAAATTTAATTCAGAAACATGTTGAAATGGATTCACATGTTTAGGGGAGGATTGTTGGGAATTAAATATTCAAGATGTTAAATATCGGGTTCTAATCAAAGAAATACGTTAAGTGTGATTCTGCTGCTAGTGCATTATGGTTCCTGCTGTTAATGTTGTTCCTGCTACTAGAACATTTGATCCTGCTGCTAGTGATAAATGATTCTGCTGCTAGGCTTAGCATTCTGCTGCTGTTGATCCTGCTGCTAATGATACTTGTTCCTGCTGCTAGCGATAACTCATTGCTGCCGATAGTGAACATTCTGCTGCTGAGTGGATAAGATTGAAAAGATATTTATTGTATTTTGGTCAACAATATACGGTAGATAATATCTTACCCCATGTGCTTAGTTAACAAGTTGTGTACACAGATACATGTTGTATCTTATGTACTGACACTCAAGATAAGTTAACCAAGTAAGTCGGCTAAGACTTTAAGCAATATTGTAATAGATCTCTTGGACTATAAAAGAGATCTTAGACTTGTGTTTTAGTGTAGCAGTCAAGTGTGTCCATGCATATGTGTTATTGTAAGAACATATAACTGTTAGATAAGAACAAACACAAAAACATCACAAGTTAGAAAAACTTAAGATTCAAGGTTGTAACCCTAGTGATATTTCAAGATCACTCGTATTATTATCTTTAATAATATTGAATCGTTTGGTGATAATCTTTATGTGTTCATTGCTAACTAACAAACATAACAATTCCATTTCCATAACATACACAACCTTCTAAGTTTGGTTGAGTGAATTCCGCGCACTTAATCATTTTAACACAACATATCATACACATAAAGTCACAAGGTTTAACCACCTTAACCGTGTGTCCAGGGTCCTAGCAAAGTGTGACCATATGCTGTTTAAAGTGAAGAAATGTGTATTTTGTGTGACTATTGTTCATCCAATGGCCACTTGAATTTTATGTTTGTGTGGCCTTTTTTAATATTTAGTCACACAAAGCATGTTTGTTTTGGGTATTTAGTCACATACAAAAAAGCAGAAAGTGGCCAAAAGTGTTAATAAGTGTGACCATATGCTGTTTAAAGTGAAGAAATGTGTATTTTATGTGACTATTGTTCATCCAATGGCCACTTGAATTTTATGTTTGTGTGGACTTTTGTAATATTTAGTCACACAAAGCATGTTTGTTTTAGGTATTTAGTCACATACAATTAAGCAAAAAGTGGCCAAAAGTGTTAATAAGTGTGACCATATGCTGTTTAAAGTGAAGAAATGTGTTTTTTGTGTGACTATTGTTCATCCAATGACCACTTGAATTTTATGTTTGTGTGGTCTTTTGTAATATTTAGTCACACATCGAATTAAACCAAGAGTGACCAATAATGTTGATAAGCGTGACCATATTATGTGAGTGCAGCTTTTAGTCACAGGGTTACTACTGGTAGTACTAAGTTAGTACTGTTGGAGCAGAGTTGCTACTGCTAGTACTAAGTTAGTCCTGCTGAAACAGAGTTACTACTGCTAATACTATGCTAGTGTTGCTGGAATGAGTATATATATATAAAACAGAATTAAAAACAAAAAGAAATTTCAAATTGAATAAAACTCGAATGTATATAACTGAACCAAATATACAATTGTAATGTCGTTCATACTCAAATTCTCAAGTACCATAGTTTAAAGACTTTTGACTCTTCGCCGGCCTAGCTTGCAGTTGCTTTATGCTTTTAATAGATACATAATTTTTGTGCTTCGATGGTACTTTTGGTCCACATTTGTTGTCACTAATCTTTTGCATCGTATTTGTTGGTGTAACCTGTAGTAAACAAAAGACGCTTGTATCAAACATTGAATTAAATATGAAGAATTATATATATATATATGTAGGTTGAAAAAACACATGTATGTACCTCCTCTTCAAGAATAACTTGATTCTTTGGCCATGCAACGAAACTACCTACGTCCTCCTTAACTGTTTTTAACCCATTATTTGCTACGTCTGGTATGCATGCTGCATCCACTAACGATGAATCAATTGACACTTTGTGGCAATCATTTGGGAGTGCTTGGTTATGCCTCATTCGCTTTCCATGAGACTTGTTTACGGTAACCAAAGCAACGATATTTGATTTCTTTAAGTGCCACAGTTTGCACTTAAATGTCTAAAAAAAAAAATTTGCATGAATATATCAGAAATTATTTAAAAAAAAGAATAACAAGAAACATGTTGAAATACATACTGTTGGCAGTGCTTGTGTTGGAGACACATTTTGTTTCGATTGGGAATCTGGAGACCCGTTTTGTCGTGACTTAGGCTTTTTCTTAGGTCCGACAGTTTTAGAAGGTTCCTATATGTATATATAAAACACGTTACATTATTTAAATAAAAGAATAACAAGAAACATGTTGAAATGCATAGTGTTGGTACTCCTTGTGTTGGAGACACATTTCCTTGCGATTGGGAATCTGTAGACCCGTTTCGTCGTGACTAAGGCGTTTTCTTAGGTCTGACAGTTTTAGCAGGTTCCTATACGTATATATAAAACACGGTACATTATGTATGTAAAATTCAAAAATCAAAGGGGGATGTTTTATTACTTACCATTGTTTCCATTACCTTTTCCGAAGTTACAAGCCTATTAAACTTCTCCTGAATTCTCGCATCTTCAGCACGTACAACATCACTTAGCTGAATTCCGTCCACCTCATTAGTGCAGCTATCTATAGTGTCAATGGCCATTGGAGTCACCTGCAATATAAATTAAGAAATACATTAACTCATCAGTTTATGTTCAATGCCTGCTATCATTAGCATCAGTGGTGTTAGCATTAGAAAATGAAATTGTTAACAACATAAAAAATGGATTACATCTGGGGCTACTGGCAATTGAGATGACAAATTTAACTGCACCCCTTGTTGTCTCAACTGTGCCATCAGTTGAGTAAGTATTCCCTTTGTTTCTTTCATCTCATTAGACAATTTCTTGACCAGTACATCTTTTTCGGTCATCTCGGTGGACAATTTCTTGACCAATAAATCTTTTTGTTGACGCTCGCGTCTCTCATTATCAAGTTGAGTTTGAAGTAACTCAAGTCTTTCATCGTTTTCTTGTCTGCTTCGAGGAAGACCAAAATACTTCTTGTATGTAACTCCACTTCCCACTCCTCTTGCATAACATCCCTTTTCCTTACCAAACACAACTGTCATGGCATTAGTGCCATTATCAAGACTCAAGGTTCCTTCCTTGATCTGGTCATCAACTTCTTTCTGCACAAAAAATATGGGAAATGTTGGGATTAAAAGTCTTCTTGATGCTGTTAGAGTAACTGCTGCTCATATTTGTGTTAATGTTGCTCAGCTGGAGTTAGTGCTGCTCATGAACTTCAATGAAAAATATGCCAAGTGTTTACTACTGCTAGTACACAGTTACTGCTGTTTGTACGCAGTTAATACCGCTGGTATACAAGTTACTACTGCTAGTACACAGTTAATGTGCTGGTATATAAGCATAATAATAGAATTTGCAGTCAAACTTACAAGTTTATCTCCCACTGATCTAATCTCATCATCTGGATATTCCCCGTCTTTGTTTACCCTTCCTTTCAACCACATTATACCACGCGGGGGTTCTTCATCTGCTTCAATTTCTTTATTTTCGATCTAATAAACATCAAATGCATACACATGTAAAGTTAAACCAAGATAATCAAAAATATGAGGGTATTAAATGCAAATGTGCAAATTGTGCAATGTAAACAGATTCATTTCTCAAACTGATCGTCTCTCAATTTGTAAAACAAACATTATGTAATCTTACAATTTTCTCTTTGACATAAACATATCCACCTCGTCCCATTTTATGCTGATAAATATTTTTGGAACGCACCATCTTAGCTTTATCTGATTTATCCTAAAAACACAAAATCATAAGGCGTTTAGATGCGGTAATGCTGCAAACTGAAAATTATGAAATGACATATAGACTTAAATAAAGATGACTAATTAAAACCTTGTATGCATTGGTGGTCGTGTAGTTTACAAACTCGACCCAGTCTTCTGATTTCACAAATGCACTATACTTGGCCGGGACTTCATTCAGTTTTGAAGGTGTATTTAGGTTGGGCAAAATGTATTTTTCTTTGAGCTTCATTCTGAAATTCCTTAGCAGCTGACCAAGACGAGTCATTACCAATTTTCTGAATGTCACGTCAACAATAAAATATCGTTGCAAAGATTAACACAATGTTGTTAATTAGTTGCACATAATGTAACTGCATAGATAAACTTATGTAGTACTGGGTTAAAAAATAGTATATATTTACCGTGATTTCAGCCCATAGTTTATCTCTTAATTCTTTATTCACCTTCTTCCAGGAAGGAATCTTCAAACCTATGTGCTCACGAACCAGATGTCCTAAAAAAATTGAAAACAGTGCTCTTTGTAACCCTAATACCCTATTTAATGCATCGAAGGTTACCTTGAGCTTTATTCCACCAGGGTTGCCATATTTCATGCGAAACTTAAATAGCCTGGTTATGCCCCTCTTAGCTAGTATCCGATCTGATTGGTTGGTTCCAGGCGCATCTAGATCTTCATCATCAGAATACTTTTCGGATTCATATTCTAAGTTGTTATCATCATGTTCATTATCAGCAGGAAACAAAAGATGATTATCAACAATGGGTTGAATTTCCATGACTCCTGAGCAACAATGGGTAAAAGAAAATGATTATGGCTTTGTTGGGAATAAAATGATCAAAGTCAAAGAGCCTGCCAATGATGAGAAGAGCCTGCTAGTTGATTTTGTAGTGTACGAAGATGTTCTACCAGTACCTTCTGGGTAGAAGGCACTGCTAGCTAATGAAGAGCCTGCCAAGCTTCTGTTTTGTCGATTAGATATTTTGTAATAGATATTTAGTTGAATTATTAGTCTTTGTACATTGTTATACGTTATGTAGAAGTAGAATAGTCTTCTGTGGTGACAGAAGAATATATCAGAGTGTACATGGGTAGTTGTATTTAATTGTAGGCGCCATAATAGTCAAAGTATAGTATTATATTCATCTACTTGACAACATGTAATAAGATATCCTTATCTTATAAAAGGATATCTTAGTCACTTCTTCATGCATGCATCTTTCACAACTAATAACCACGAACCAAACTATCTCTCAAGTAACTTAGTTACTTCGAATCACAAATCCTTTTTACAATCTTTGATTCAAGATTACTTTGTAATCCCGGTGATATTTAGATCATCCGTATTATTTCATCAATAATATTGAATCGTTTTGTGTTAACCAAAGTTGTGATTATTTGTTCATTGCATTCTCTCATTTACTCAAACTCACCATCTTGTGTTCTTTTAAAGTGTGTTGTAGTAGATTCCGCATGCTAAACACATTCAATACATAAATATCTCAATCAAGAACAAACAAAACGTTCCACAAGTGGTATCAGAGCTAGGCTTGATATTTACTAATTTAAAAGAAAAATGGATGTTGAACATATTCAGACAAATGTTGCAGCTAAACTTCCATTACTGAAACAAAATGAGTTTGAAATGTGGCGACTCAGGGTTGAACAATACTTTCAAGTGCAGGATTATGCACTTTGGGAGATTATTGAACAAGGCAATTCATTTAAACCCCAAATCACCACATCAACAGTAAATGATGCTCTTGTATCAACAATACAAAACCAACCATCAAATGCAGATGAAAGAATTCAGAAGAAAAATGATCTCAAGGCAAGGAGTATGTTACTGATGACTATTCCAAATGATCAACTTCTGATTTTCAACAAATACAAAGATGCCAAAACCCTCTTTGAAGCTATTGTGGCTAGGTTTGGTGGTAATGATGCTACCAAGAAAACACAAAAGACACTTCTCAAACAACAATTTGAGAACTTCACAGCCACAACCAATGAGTCTTTGGACAGTATGTTCAATAGACTTCAGAAGCTTGCAAGTCAGTTAGCCATCCATGAAGTGATGATAACTCAAGAAGATCTAAACTCTAAATTTCTTAGGAGTTTACCTTCAGAATGGTCTATGCATGTCATTGTATGGAAGAACAAGTCAGATATTGACCAGATGAGTCTCAATGATCTCTACAACAATTTCAAGATTGTAGAACATGAAGTTAAGAAGACTACTGGGTCAAGCTCAGGAAATATGGCATTTGTTTCATCCCCAAACATCTCAAAGGTTGATCATGAAGACAAAGGTGGCAGAGAAGAAGGTACTGCTAACACAACCTTTGGTACTGCTAGTACTTCTAGTAGCACTAAATCCATTTTGGATGAAACAATTGGGTGTGCTTTTCTTACATCTCAACACAATGGGTCTGTATTAACATTTGAAGACCTTCAAGAGATTCATCCTGATGATCTTGAAGTAATGGACCTAAAGTGGCAACTTTCACTTTTAAGCATTAGAGCTAAGCAGTTGATGATGAGGACTGGCAAGAAGATACTGATAGATGGAAGTGAGCCTGCTGGCTATGATAAGTCAAAGGTGGAGTGTTACAACTGCCACATGAAAGGTCACTACTCTAGAGAGTGTAGAAGACCTAAGAGGCAGGATGACAGAGGTAGAGGGTTTGACAATAGAAACCAAGGAAGCTTTGAGAAGAAAGGAAGCTTTGAAAGCAAGAGTAAGGTTGTTGAAGTTGCTGAGCCAAAAGCAATGGTTGCTATAGATGGCATGGGTTTTGACTGGAGTTTCATGGGTGAAGATGAATCAACTTCTGATGAATTGGCTTTGATGGCATTCTCCACCCCTGAGGTACAAATTATCAAATGTCCTAATGATTGTGAATCTTTTAAAGAATTAAAAATCATAAGTAAAGCTTATGATACAGAAGTATTAGAACATAGAAAAACCATTCAAACCTTATTTGACCATAAGTGTGGTATGTCCAAATTAGAAAAACAAATCACTCACTATAGAGAAAATGAACTTACCTTTACTGATGCTAAAAATGCTCTTCAAAGACAAATATTTTTGAAAGATATAGAAATAGAAATGGTAAGGACAGAGTGCACTAAAGTGACATTAGCTAGAGATAATATTCAACTGACTGTTACTAAATTGGAAAATGCTTCTGAGTGTACTAAAAATATAGTAGAGAATCAGTTGAATAAGAGGATAAAATCAGGGATAGGATACAACAAATGTCCACCTCCTTATAGAGGAATTCCTTGTCCACAAGGTAGTGATCTTGCTTCATCAGGTTTACATGAATTTGTTGCAAAACCATTAGCTAAACCTGTAGTGATAGGTGAACCTTCTGAGAGTGCTAAGAATGTCTCACTCTCCAAGGTGCTCACTGAGAAGAGACCAGATGTCCTAATTATTGAGGATTGGGTATCTGATGATGATGAAGATGAGACTATTCCTATTAAAGGAATCAAAGTAGGACCATCCAGTCCTAAGAAAGTAGAAGTTAAAGCTAAAGCCAAAACTGTTTTGAAGACAGTTGAAAGTTGTAAAAAATGTAATAACAAACCTAGGGGAAGCCAAAGAAATTGGAACAACCTTAAATCACAACAATTAGGTGATGACTTTGTTATGTTTAATAAAGCTTGTTATTATTGTGGTAGCTTTAATCATCTTCATGCTTATTGTAATAAATGGGTTTCTGGGAGTAAATCAAAAGCTAAAACAAATGTTACTCAACCCAGAAAAAGTTTTGTTAAGTCTAAAACTACAAAAGATAATCATACTGTTAGACAACATAAGCCTGTTATTACAAAATCAACTGAAAAGGGTACAAGAAACACTTTCAAAAGTGTACCAAAAGTTGAGAAGAATCCTATTCAAAAGATAAATGTGGTCAAAACAAAAGTTTGGAGTCCAAAAACCAAAGGTCCTGCTAGACCAAAAGGTCCTGCTAGACTAAATGGTACTGCCAAAATTGGTATTGCCAAAATTGGTACTGATAGACCAAAGACCACACAATGGATTAGAAGGGAAAGTGCTGTTAAGGCCTCAGCATGTTGGATTTGGAAACCAATCCAATCAAAAGGTGCATCAACAATCCTGAAAAGGTTTGACTTCATTGATGCAAGAGGCAAACCCAAGTCTGTCATGGCTTGGGTACCCCAAGGAAACTAATGTGTTTATTCATGTGCAGGAACATTCAACTGATAGTGAAGATCAAGGGTATGTTGATAGTGGGTGTTCCAGGCACATGACAGGCAACATGTCATTCCTCTCAGATTTCAAAACATTTGATGGAGGATATGTTACCTTTGGGGGAGGAATTAAAGGAAAGATTACTGGTAAAGGTACTATTAAAACCAGTAAAATAGATTTTGAAAATGTGTATTTTGTGAAAGAACTTCAGTTTAATCTTCTTAGTGTCTCACAAATGTGTGACAAAAAGAACAATGTTCTATTTACTGACAATGGATGTATGGTTCTTTCTTCTGATTTTAAGATGCCTGATGAAAGTCAGATCCTTCTTAAAATTCCAAAAAGGAACAATATGTATAGTGTCAATTTAAAGAACATTGATCCCAAAGAAGGTTTAACTTGTTTGATAGCAAAGGCCTCATTGGATGAATCTATGCTTTGGCATAGAAGACTTGGTCATGTAAACTTTAAAACAATCAACACTATTGCAAAATATGATTTAGTAAGAGGTTTACCCAAAAAGATTTTCCAAAACGACCAAACTTGTGTTGACTGTCTAAAAGGCAAACAACATAGAGCTTCTTGTAAGCCCAAGACCCAAAACTCTATTACTCAGGCTTTACATATGCTTCATATGGATCTCTTTGGTCCTACTAATGTGTGCAGCTTGAATGGAAAGAAATATTGTCTGGTTGTTACTGATGACTATAGTAGATTTTCATGGGTTTTCTTCTTAAGATCCAAACATGAAACTAGTGAGACACTTAAAACCTATATCACTGAGGTAGAAAACCAATCTGATAAGAAGGTTAAGGTCATCAGATGTGACAATGGGACAGAGTTCAAGAATAGAGTTATGGATGACTTTTGCAAGGAAAAAGGCATAAAAAGAGAGTTTAGTGTAGCTAGAACACCTCAGCAAAATGGAGTAGCAGAAAGAAAGAATAGAACACTTATAGAGGCTGCTAGAACTATGTTAGTAGACTCTAAGTTGCCTATTTCATTTTGGGCTGAAGCAGTTGGTACTGCTTGTTATGTACAAAACAGGGTTCTTGTGACAAAACCACATAGAAAAACACCTTATGAACTTTTCTTTGGTAGAAAACCATCTTTAAGTTTTATGAGACCTTTTGGTTGTCAGGTTACTATTCTCAATACCAAAGATCATTTAGGCAAATTTGATGGAAAAGCAGATGTTGGCTTTTTGATAGGGTATTCCTTGCAAAGTAAGGCCTATAGAGTGTTTAACACATGCACTAGGCTAGTTGAAGAGAATCTTCACATAGAGTTTCAAGAGAAACTTACAAATGTGAAAGGCGTTGGACCAGATTGGATGTTTGATGTTGATAGGCTTTCAGAATCTATGAATTATGTGCCTGTTACAGGTACAAATGCTAATGAAAATGCAGGTTCTGAAGATAATGTTGAAATTCCTAAAAATCAAGATTTCATCTGGATGCCAATTTGGAAAAGTATGGATCTATCTTCAAATGAAGAAGGACCTTCAAACACAACAAAAGAAGGCAATGAAGAAGATCAAGGAACTCAGAATCAAGAGAATCAAGAGAGTGGTGCTAATGACAATGGTACTGCCAGTTCTTCAGATGGTCCTGCTAGTACAAGTATTGGTACTGCTGAGCCATTGAATGTTCAAATAGATGATTCTTTTCAAGAAGAAGTTGGGATTAGCAATCTTCCAACTACATATGAAGTTCCTAAAACACCAAACACTAGAATTCTCAAAGATCACTCAACTGATGATGTGATTGGAAGCATAACTTCTGGTGTTAGAACAAGATCTCAAGTTGGTTTATCTCAAGTCTTATCCTCAGATGAAGAAGGGTTAATCTCCTCTCTTTATGAAGAAAAGAATAATGATAATTCCAATATATGCCTGTTTTCATGTTTTCTATCTCAGGCTGAACCCAAAAACATAAACAAAGCTTTAGATGATGCAAGTTGGGTGGAAGCTATGCAAGAAGAGCTTCTCCAATTCAAGATTCAGAAGGTTTGGATATTGGTTGATTTACCCAGAGGTCATAGGGCAATCGGAACCAAATGGGTGTTCAGAAACAAGAAGGATGAAAGGGGTATAGTGATCAGGAACAAGGCTAGATTGGTAGCACAAGGATATACTCAAGAGGAAGGGGTAGATTATGAAGAAGTGTTTGCTCCAGTTGCAAGACTTGAAGCAATTAGGCTTTTCTTAGCCTATGCTTCATTCATAGGCTTCACTGTCTATCAAATGGATGTTAAGAGTGCATTTTTGTATGGTGAAATTGAAGAACCAGTATATGTATCTCAACCTCCAGGCTTCATTGATGCTGAGTATCCAGATAAAGTTTACAAAGTTACCAAGGCTTTGTATGGCCTACATCAAGCTCCAAGGGCATGGTATGAAACATTGGCTTGTTTTCTACTAGAAAGTGGATTCCAAAGAGGCAGGATTGATCCAACTTTGTTCATCAAAAGGACAAAGAAAGACATCTTGTTAGTGCAGATTTATGTTGATGACATAATCTTTGGATCAACAAACCAAGGCTTGTGTGTAGAATTTGAAAAACTTATGCACAGTAAGTTTGAGATGAGTTCCATGGGGGAACTTACTTTCTTTTTAGGTCTCCAAGTGAAACAATCCAAAGAAGGCATATTTATCAGCCAAGATAAGTATGTAGCAGAGATCCTAAGAAAATTCAATTTTGCTGATTCTAAGGTTGCAAGTACACCAATGGATCCAGACAAAGGGCTAATCAAAGATGCTGATGGAGAAGATATGGATTTGCACAATTATAGATCAATGATTGGGTCTTTGATGTATCTTACATCATCAAGACCAGATATCATGTTCTCAGTATGTGTATGTGCAAGGTTTCAAATACATCCCAAGATCTCTCATCTCACAGCAGTCAAAAGAATCTTTAGATATCTTAAGGGTCAACCTAGGTTGGGTCTTTGGTATCCAAGGGAATCATCTTTTGAATTGGTGGCTTATTCGGATAGTGACTATGCTGGTGCAACACTAGACAGAAAATCCACAACGGGTGGATGTCAATTTCTTGGTTGCAGACTAATCTCCTGGCAATGCAAGAAACAAACAATGGTGGCCAACTCTACAACTGAAGCAGAATATGTTGCTGGTGCAAGTTGTTGTGGGCAAGTTCTTTGGATCCAAAATCAATTGCTTGACTATGGGTACAATTTTCTTAACACCATTATTTATATTGACAATAGCAGTACTATTTGTATCATTAAAAACCCAGTTCAACACTCAAAAACAAAACATATTGAAATCAGACACCATTTCATAAGGGATTGCAATGAGAAAAGGTTAATTCAAGTTGTTAAAATTAATTCTGAAAAGAATTTTGCAGACCTTCTCACCAAAGCTTTTGATTTAGGTAGATTCAAATATCTTGTAGGAGGTATTGGAATGATAAATCTTTGAAAATCATATGTTTTTGTTCATAATATTAACTGGTATTGGATTTTAAACATGGTACTGCTAGTTAGTCAAAAGGTCCTGTTAGTTCATAATTGGTCCTGCTGATACAAAATTGCTATGTTTTGTTCATTTAAAGGCTTGAATACTTAAAATGTTATAGATCAAGTGTTCTACACTTTGTTCTTTTGGTTTGCAACTAACACATTTCAGGTTGATAACAAAACAAGAGTTCTTTCAAACAAAAGGGGCAACAAAAGTTTTATTCATTTCAGGAGAAATAACAATCTCAGGGGAGGAATTAATAGCCCAGAATGGAAGAAAGACCAATTTATGAAAAGACAAGAGCATACAAGATGATGCAGAGTTGAAAAAGAGATAGTTAGATCACATATCTAGAAGGGATGAAGCATTTCTCAAGGAGAAAGTTCTATCTAGATCAAACTAAGAAATGTTTTCAACTCAAAGGCATGCTATTAGATGATTTCACTTGTTGAGCCAATCATCCAAGATACACAGCATCAATGCCTGATTCAAATTTCCTCCATCCAAGGAAATTGCACCATCTTTTGGGCCATCATGGCTTTTGGTATTCATCTCACCAAGTTTTCACAAACTTAAGAGTTGACTAGTCCTTAAGCAAACGGCTTTTGGTAAAGACAAATCAAATCCGTTAATGGTTGATAGTTTACCAAAAACTATATGGTTGTTAACTGACCATACTTAATTGTAAATAGTTAGCTAGTCCTTAAGCAAACGGCTTTTGGTAAAGACAACTCAAATCCGTTGATAGCTGGTAGTTTGCTAAAAACTATAAGGGATTTTTAAAAAAAAAAAAAAAAAAAAAAAAAAAAAAAAAAAAAAAAAAAAAAAACTTTCAAAGGTACTGCTAGTACAAAAATGGTACTGCTAGAGTACAAAGGTACTGCTAGATAGCCGTTGAGCCTGTCAGAAAAAGTTTTAGCCTTTAGGCCTGGTAGTTAAAATTAGCCGTTGGGGTAGTTATGTAATTCAATGATGAATATATTATATTATATTTTACATATAAAAGATCTTTTTAACCGCCTTTTCACTTACTTATTTTAATCTTTATTATTGTCGGTTAAAAGTAATTCTCTCATATCTTCTTTCATCAGTCATTATCATAATTCACATACATCTTTCATCTTCTACCAGTACTACCAACAAATCCCACCATCATATTCAAAATTTTCATTATGACTTCCACAATTGATCTAAACTTTGTTCAACGTCACAATCAGTTAGCATTTTTGGAGAAGTCAGAGGATAATGCCTCATTTCATCAAGTAGTGGACTTTTTAAACAACTCCTACATCAGGTTTGCTTTGCTAGTCAATCCCACTATTTATGAAAATCAAATTTTACAATTTTGGGAATCTGCTAAAATTAAAACTTCTGAAAATGGGGAACAAAGAATAAAAGCCAAAGTGGATGGTAAACATTTGACTCTTACTGAGTCATCCATAAGAAGACATCTTCATTTGGATGATTCTGATGGTATTAGTCAGTTACCAGATACTGAAATCTTTGAAAATTTAACAAGAATGGGGTATCATGCTGAGTTCAACAAACTCACTTTTCTGAAAAAGCATCTTACTCCACAATGGAGATTTTTGATTCACACAATCCTTCACTGTTTGAGCCAGAAGAAAACCTCTTGGGAGCAATTTAGTGGCAACATGGCTTCTGCTCTCATTTGCTTAGCTACAAACAGAAAATACAATTTTTCTAAATATATTTTTGAAGGATTGGTAAACAATGTGGATAGTAAAACAAAATTTTTGATGTATCCAAGATTCATTGGATGCATCATTGGAAAATTACAACATGTGTTGCTTCCCACAGACTCAGTTTATGAAACACCAAAACTTTCTCAAAAAGTATTTTCAAATATGAGAATTGGTTTTAGAGGGGAGGAAGTTCCACTTTTTGATGAAATGGTACCACAACATCCAGAAGAACCAACACCATCTGCTGATACACCATCATCCAGTTCTTCACATGGTTTCATTTCACAAACACATCAAAAATCACCAACACCATCTCCAGTACCATCAGCAACACCACCACCATCCCCACATCATATATCACAAACCCAATCACCTCAGACAATGCAAGAGTTGAAAGACAAGGTGAAGTTCTTAGAGAAAGCTCTTAAAAGTCAAAATGAAAAGTTTTCTAAGATCAACATCAAATTGGTTAAGAGGGTTAAGAGATTGGAGGGTGAAGTGAAGAAGTTAAAAGGTAAAAAGTCTGCAAAGGTTGTTTTATCTAGTTCTTCACAGTCAGATGCTGATAGGATAGATCACTCTTCCAAAAAGGGGAGGAAGGATATGTCTGAAGATGAGGAAGAAGAGGAGGAACAGGCTCAATTTGAATTCCATGATGGAACTCAAGTTTATGATGAAGAGCCTGTTGAAGCAGGGCAAGAGCCTGCTAGGGCAGAAGAAGAGTCTGCCAGGAGAGAAAGGCTATTGGCTATGGGATATAAAGGATCTGCTGAGAGAGTGTACAAGAGAAAGAGGATTTTAGTTGCTGATGAGCAATCCTCTGCTCCAACACAAGATAAAACTCCAAAGGATAAGGGCAAAGGTATTCTAATTGAAGATGAGCCAAAGTCCAAGAAGTTGAAAAGAACTCAGCAAATTCAGATGGCTTTAGGAGAAGAAGAGGCCAAAAGAGTTCAAGAAGAAGAGCTAAAAGCTAGAGAAGCTTCAAGAATGCTTGAAGAAATGAAAGAGCAGAAAGAAGCTGAAGAAGCTGCTCAAGCTCTTCTTGATACTCAAATTGCTCAAGAGACCTTTGATGCACAGATGTTATGGATTATTAACAATGATCCAATTGTGAAAGGTCATGCAGCAAATATAGTAAATGACAAGACACTCAATTCTGATGAGAAGACTGAAGCACTTGAATCTTTCATCAACAAGAAATACAAAGAAGCAGCTTTGGCTGACATTTTTGAGAAGATGAAGGAAAGTCAGAAGAGAGGTTTTAAAGTGGGCAAAACTAACAAAGATCAAACAATCTTTATGAAGAAATTTTTGAAGAATCAGGCAAATTGGACTGATTATCAACTTAAGAAGAAATCTGCTGATGAAATCTTCTTTTTATATCTTCAAGCCTACAAGAATCTTTACTATAATGTTCCATCTGATGTACATCCATCTAAGAAGAAGGAAGATGCTCAGAAGAAAGAAGTAGCAAAATTGGATCAAGGGCAAGTAAGTAAAATGTTGATTACTTTACCTACTATCATTCATGCTGATCCAATTAGGTCTAGACACCCTATAATTGATTGGGAAATACACCATGATAGATTTGGTAAGTCATGGAAAATATTAAGGGTTGGGGGACAGTCTGCTATCTTCAAGAATTTTGAAAATTTAGTTAGAGCATCTGATAGAGCAGATTTGGAAGAATTGTGGAATCTAGTGCAGATTAGGTTAGCTACAAATTCTAGTACAGATGCTAAGGAACAAGAGCTTTGGGTGGAATTCAATAGAATGTTTGATCCTGATCCCAAGGATGTTCATTGGAAATTTCCCTATTATGATCCTTCAACAACTTGGGAATTTCTAAGTCATAGCCATACTCATCATCTTTTCACACAGAGTGGGATAGAACTTTTTATGTTAGCTGAGAAAGAGTATCCTCTTAGCTATGAAGTGCTTAAAGCTATGATCTCCAAGAGATTAAGGTGTGACAAGGATGAAGAAAACTCAGAGATTGTTCAGAGTTTGCTAAGAAGCATATCTGAGCAATATGAAAGAAAAAGGAAGGATAGAAAGTAAGGTTTTTGGAAGAGTTCTCAAATCCTCAAGGTATGTATTTTATTCATCAGAAACTTGTGTATTTTAATGGAAATAACAAGTTTAGGGGAGGATTGTTGGGAATAAAATGATCAAAGTCAAAGAGCCTGCCAATGATGAGAAGAGCCTGCTAGTTGATTTTGTAGTGTACGAAGATGTTCTACCAGTACCTTCTGGGTAGAAGGCACTGCTAGCTAATGAAGAGCCTGCCAAGCTTCTGTTTTGTCGATTAGATATTTTGTAATAGATATTTAGTTGAATTATTAGTCTTTGTACATTGTTATACGTTATGTAGAAGTAGAATAGTCTTCTGTGGTGACAGAAGAATATATCAGAGTGTACATGGGTAGTTGTATTTAATTGTAGGCGCCATAATAGTCAAAGTATAGTATTATATTCATCTACTTGACAACATGTAATAAGATATCCTTATCTTATAAAAGGATATCTTAGTCACTTCTTCATGCATGCATCTTTCACAACTAATAACCACGAACCAAACTATCTCTCAAGTAACTTAGTTACTTCGAATCACAAATCCTTTTTACAATCTTTGATTCAAGATTACTTTGTAATCCCGGTGATATTTAGATCATCCGTATTATTTCATCAATAATATTGAATCGTTTTGTGTTAACCAAAGTTGTGATTATTTGTTCATTGCATTCTCTCATTTACTCAAACTCACCATCTTGTGTTCTTTTAAAGTGTGTTGTAGTAGATTCCGCATGCTAAACACATTCAATACATAAATATCTCAATCAAGAACAAACAAAACGTTCCTCTGGCTTGGAGAGTAATGGTGATAGAAGATTTATTTTTGTGTTTTCTTTGCAGTCTTTTTTTCAGGAGAGAAAAGAGGGTATATGAAGAATATGAATCGTTATTCTTGGTAACTACTTGTAATTAGGTGATTTAAAATTTTTGGATCAAAATTTTGGCTCCAAGTTCTAATTTGAAATTAACAATTGAATTATTTAAAAAATTTTCCTTTGAACCTGTTAATTAAAGCATAAACAAGAATAAATCAAAATTTTGGCTCCAAATGTTATATATCATTATCTTAATCGCAAATGTACCATCTAACTATGCAACCATCACATCAAGAACACAAATTGCTACCATTTAACAAACCAAAATACTTACATAATTACCAGTTATTGTACCATTAATAATTACATTTACAAAACACAAATTGCTACCATTTAACAAACCAAAATAATTACCAATTATTGTACCATTAATAATTACATTTATCCAAATTAAATGTCAGAACTACTACTACCATATTAAAGTACCAAATATCATTTACAAAACACAAAAGCTGTTAATGGATATCCTAAACCCCTAAACCATCTTCCTCTTGCCTTTCCCATGGCTGCTAGAAGGTGCTCCAAAACCTATAGGATTCTTCTTACACGGCATTCCCAAGACAATATCCTGAGTAAATTTCTTTTTGTGTGCCTTTTCAACTGGTATTTGAACTTGCACAGGGAAAGCCAGGATAGGAGCTTTAGATGGGAGTTCCACTTTCCAAGTATCAGTACTTGCATCAGAATGTTGCTCTGGATAATACCAAGCAAGGATGCCAGGAAGGATGTTGAGAGCACCATCATTTGATTCTGAACTGCTTGAATCAGAAGAAATTTGTATATAATCTACAAATAACAACTGTTAGATCATTTTTATTGATTCAAATGTTAAACTATATCACAATCAAAGAAAAACCTTTTGATGGTTTACCATTGCAGAAGAATCCATTGTGTTCTCATATTTGGTCCTCTTTTGTGGTATCCCAAACAATAAAGCAATGTTGCACAAACTAGGCTGCATTTCAAGTCTCATTGGTGGCCATCTAGGCTGCAATTGAAGTCTTAATTGGACCTCTCAGTGTACTTACAAACATTGGACCTCTCAGGGTATTCACAAACAGTTCAAAAGCCTGTATTTGTAGTCTCAATGGACATCTCAGTGTACTCTAATAGGTTGCATTTGGACCTCTCATTGGTGGCCAAGCACAAACAAGTCTGCTAGGTACTCTCATTACTGGCCAATCACAAACTAGGCACATTCCAATGCTCTCATTGATTTAGACCTCTCAGTGTACTCACAAACAGGCAACAAAAAATACTCAAACACAAAACACTTAATTAGACATAGCATAATAACCATTATGTATACGAAAATCAGAGTATGGAAAACAAAAAAAAACAGAGCATACATTAGACATAGCATAACAACCAATATGTATACGAAAATCAGAGTATGGAAAACAAAAAAAACATAGCATACATTAGACATAGCATAACAACCATTATAAAATACAAAACAACCCCATTTTACATTAGAATCGGTAACAACCACAAACATCACCATTTATAGATCAAAAGCCTGTTACTAATTATTGTACAATGAATCATCAATTGATATGTGAAAACATTAAAAAATATACCTTTGTTGTTATTTGGATTCATTGTTTGCGTGTTTGTGTTTGCCAGAAGAATGTGTGTTTTGATTAGGGTTTATTGATTATTGTGTGTGTTTAAAAATGATCGGGTAAAGAGATTAATTGCCGGTTGACTATTGAGTTGTGGTTTGGTTTAACTATAACTGACGTGGCAAGAGTTGTAAAAGAAAAGGAAAAAAAAAGGCTAATGGTGCTGACGTGGCGGTGAAAACCGGCTATAGCCGGTAACTAGGGATGGCAACGGTTCGGGTTCGGGGCGGGTTTTAGTGTACCCGTACCCAAACCCGTTTATAATATACCCGTACCCGGCCCATATCCCACCGGATACCTGATTAATATTATCCATCGGTTTTTCGGGTTTCCCCGCGGGTATCGGTTATCCGTAATTGAATATTATATGGACAAAATTGGCGGTATTAAGATTAAGTCACACTAAAATCCACCGACAAAACAAAAGAAAATACTCTAATATATTCAAATTTTTTAAAAGTTAAAGAAAATGAATATCGTGTCAAAACGATTTAACGCAACGTACTCGGCACGATATTCACCAAAAAAATCAAATGCGCAAGAGTTTTCAAAAGTTAATCATTCTCATTTCCAAAAATAATCTCGTTTTAGCCTTTTAAAAGGGTTTGGTATCATCATTCGTGTAACGGTAGAGAACACGGACTCACGAGTACTCACTCCAAAAAAATGAATAACCGAATAGTCGAGAAGTGTATTGACAATAACTCGAGTCAAGACGAGATGACGAAAAGAAGTCAAAGAGATAACTAACAACAAACATATCAAATAAGATGAGTCGATTGGTAATCGTCAGTATTTTCCCATAATCCCATTTATTAGTAAAAGGTATACTTGTTTTATGATTTAAAACAAGTTTGGACTTACGACAAAATTAATCTTTGGAAATAACAAAATTTCGCCATGACTCTTTCATTTATCGAATGTTTCCAAGTCAAAAGACTTTATTGAAAATCAATTTCCCGGGTAATTTATAATATAACGAGTATTTATATAAACCCTAAACCCTAAACCCTAAACCTTAAACCCTAAACCCTGAACGCTAAACCAATCCGTAACTCAAACAATAACCAAACGAATAGTCCAATAAATCCAAATATGTTAGTCTACGGGTAGCATGTCTCGAATAGTCCAATAGCCCTCGTGTGTTCCGTTTTTATCCCGAATGTCACTCTCACGTACACTTTTAATTTCCTTACTTCGTTATTAACCAAATTTAATAACAAATATCTTTACAACTTTTAATTTAACAATTGTTTTTATTTCTTTCTTTTATTTTGTCCAAGTCGAGTCAATATCAAGTCGCAACAAATGAGTTACTATTTCCTTTCGAGTCACGGTCAAACATTTATTCCCTCGGGTCAATAATAATGAACCCGATCCCAAATCATTCCAAACATTCCCTCGGTTTCATTTTGTCGAGTCAAACCATAATCAACAAGTAAACATTTATTCCCTCGGGTCAATAATAATGAACCCGATCCCAAATCATTCCAAACATTCCCTCGGTTTCATTTTGTCGAGTCAAACCATAATCAACAAGTCAATTAGTCAATCCAACACCAAACACAATTCCAAATCAACTACGCTAGTCAATCCAACACCAAACACAAACCAAATCGGACCAATATTATTCACAGTTTACTTTTTGGCGCCTTTGCATGGTCCCTTTTCCCGCCTAAAGTATTGGGAACCGTTCATCTACCTCTCCAGCCTATTTATACCTATCGATTGGAAAACGTTTAGACTTATGAATAAGAAACAACTCCTTTGATTTTTTCATTAGATATTATATTTCAAATTTCAATGGCTTCATCCTCTTCAACTCCTGTTTCAAAGAAATTTTTGACATATCCCAAGATATTTGGGACAAATGTCATTCTAGCAAATATGGAACTGAAAAAACATTGGTAGATCTTTACAAAAAGCGTATAAAGAGGCTGGAAGAACAGAACAAGGAAGATTTAAAGATCATATTGGATCATCAGAAGAAAGTAGATGATCGGAACAAAGAAATAGAAGATACAAGAGAGAAAATAGTTGGTGTTTACAAAAGTATTCAAGATAGTTTATATATTTCTTAATGTATCTTTTGTATCATTATCTTATTTTGACTATGTTAATGTATATTCATACAAGTTTATGATATTTGAATGCAGTTATTATTATTAGTTTATGATATATGTGTTTCCCCTGATGTTAAAGGGGTGTTTGGTTTCTTGGATAATAGCAGTCTTTTTTAAAAATCTACTCTTTAATACTTAGAAGACTATTAACACTGAAACAGTAAACTGTGTTGTAATGCAAGAACAACAATATCACCAAAACTGATTAAGTGTCTTCCTTTACACTTAATCCTTCCAAATGTATGAGTGCAATATGGTTTTAAAAGAAAATTGAGTTCATACTGCTGAGAAAAAGTTTTTGCACAAAGTTTGTACTGCTAGGCAAAAAATTGTACTGCTAGCGTAAAACTTTGTACTGTTGGGTATCCGTTAGTACTGTTTGGGAGTGCAGGGTACATTTGTGTCACTTTTTACTTAAAGGGTATAAATCTCCAATTGCGGCACACAATCATATTCACGCACACATTACTCTCTCTCTTCCACGGCCTAATCGACTTTTAATCGTCATATTGCAAAACCCCCAAATCAAATCATAATGTTGAACCTAACTTTTACCGAACCTCATAATAATGTTGCCTTTTTAGAAAAATCCAATGAGTCTGTAGATTCTACTGAGATAATTGATTTCATTAATGCAAGCTATATTAAGTTTGCTTTAACAGTAAAACCTACTATATATACTTCTAACATTATCCAGTTTTGGTCGTCTGCTAAGGTCAAAACTATTAATGGGGAAGTACAAATCCATGCCCTTGTAGATGGGCAGAGGATTGTCATTACAGAGGCGTCTATTCGAAGAGATCTTCTCCTAGATGATGCTAACGGAGTTGAGAATCTTCCAAATACTACAATCTTTGAAAAACTTTCATTGATGGGCTATGAGAGAAAATCAAATGCTTTAAAGTTTTATAAAGATTATTTTTCTCATCAGTGGAAATTCTTAATCCATACTGTCTTAGCGTGTCTAAGTCCAAAGACCACTGCATGGAATGAATTTAGCAGTAATTTAGTTTCTGCTATAATTTGTTTGGCTGAAAATACTCAAAAGATTTAATTTTTCAAAACTAATTTTTGATAGTATGGTTAAGAACTTGGATAGTTCTTCGGGTAAATATTTCCAATATCCAAGGTTTTTGCAACTCTTTTTGGACAACCAATTTGAATATAAGAAAAGTCACAAAAGAGTTTATTCCACTCCCTACCTTACCAAAAAGGTTTTTGCTAATATGAGGAGGGATGGAAAAGATTTTTCAGGGACAGTGACAACTTTGTTTCCAACAATGGTGGCACTAGCCCAAACCCAAATGGGTGAAGGTTCAGCAATCCCAGCTGGTACCCATCACACACCCACACTTTTGGCTACATCATCTCAACAACAACAAAATACCTATAAACGTAGGACTCACACCAAGAACACTGAGCTACCTCAGGCTAGTGGTTCTATACCAACTATTGCAGATGAGGCTGTCACTGGTGGGGAGAGTGACATGTTGGCAAGAGCTGCCACTACTGTGTCTAGCTTAGCCGCAGCACAGGACAATGGTAACATCATTAAAACCCGAACCAAGACAACTTCTAATGAGTCCGGTCTACATGGAACTGATTCAGGTGAATGACCCAGTCACATGGAAACAATGGGGGGTTCAAATGTTCATCCTAGGGGTGAGACTGAACTTAACTTTTCAAATGATCCACCTCTCGGGCTAGGTAACACAAGCCGAAGTGGTAAGGATAGTATGCAACTTTTGAATGAATTGAATGATACCTGTACCAAGCTGTCTGTACAAATTGTTGATCTGCAAACACTAGCTACTTCTCAAGAAGGAGTCATCAAAGCTCAAGGTGGGGAGATAAAGGCTTTGAAGAGAAGGGTTAGGTATTTAGAAAGAGTCAAAGGATCAAGAATTCCCAAACACAATGTTAAATCTTCTGAAGCTTCTAAGGATGCTCCCAAACAGGGGGGAATGAAGGCAAAGTTTTAGGGGAGCCTAAAGAGGGTGAAAGTATTGGTGCAGATAGTGATCCAATGGATTTTGTAGTTGCTGATAACCAAGGGAATCAAGTGGTGATTGATAGCTATTTGGTCAAGGTTACAACTGCTGATAGTACTACTGATCAAGGTATTAGTGGTGCTAGTGGTCCAGTTATTGCTGCTAGTGAGCCAGTTACAGCTGGTAGTACAAAAGCTAGTACTGCTACACCAGAGGATACAATTGCTGTTAGTGTACTTGCTGAGCTGAAGACATCAAAACCAGTAACCAAAGGTGTTGTGATACAAGAGCCATCATCAAAGCCAAAAGCTAAACAATCAACTCCACAGGTACAAGGCAAAGGTAAAGGGATTCTTACTGAAGAGCCTGTGGAGAAACCATTATCAAAAGAATAGCAATTACAACTTGATGCTGAAGTTGCTAAGAAATTAGCACAAGAGTATGAAGCAGAAAATCAGATAATTTTGGAACAAAAGAGAATACAAGAAGAAAAAGATGCTAAAAATGCAGAGTTAATTGCTGCATGGGATGAGGTGGTGAAGGGCAGTGAAGAAAAGAAAGAAGAGAAAACAAGTTCAAAAAGAGCAGGTGAACAGTTGGAAAGAAAAAGCAGTAAAAAGAAGACGAGTGAGCAAAAAGCAGAGAAAGAACAGAGCAGAGAACAAGAACAAACTGAGCAAGCTGTTGCTAAAGAACAAATGCAAGCTCACACTGAACTTGCAGTTGTCTCTGTAGGAAAACCTGAAGGAGAAGCCATGGATGCAGAACCTTTAAGTGTTAAACAACCCATTGTTGATTATAAGTCTGGATCTCATGGGAAAACAGTTTATTATGATATTAAGAGGCATGATGGTTTTTCTAGAAGGTTTGTAAGCTTTCTTCAACTGGTTTATAATTTTGATAGAGAAGATATGATAGCTCTATGGAAATTACTCAAATAAAGATTTGGTAATAAGACACCAGAACAAGCTTATGATAGAGTAGTCTGGAATTACTTGAAGGTAATGTTTGAACCAAATCATGAGGATGAATGTTGGAGAAGACTAAAGCACAATACTGTTATAGAATTGAAACTTTTTCAAGGATATGGAGTACATGCTTTAACTGTAAATGAGTTTGTGATCTACATGCTTGTAGAAAAGGATTACCCTTTAAAAAATTTCAAAGACATTCTAGATTAGATGTTGTGTGGGAAGAAAAGACTCCAGCTTCAGTTTACTTATGATGAAATGGCATATCAACTGCTCAAGAAGATGAAAAAGTATCTAGGACCCAAGGATAAGAAATAGAATTAATTGTTTTGAAGCATCCCCTTAGTGTTTGTTCAAGCTTAGATAGAAACTTGATGATTTTGGGAGAAAATATCAAGTTTAGGGGAGGACTGTTGGGTTTTAGAGATGCTGCTATTTGTTTAGGTAAGACTGCTAATGGAATTTGCTCAAAGACATTGTTGCTGCCAGTACAAATTGTTACTACTGCTAGTTCAACATTACAACTGCTGAAGAGTTTATACGGCTAGAGTTAGAGTTAAGACTGCTAGAATGTATAGTTAGTACTGCTTATGAGATAAACATGTACAGTTGAAAAACACAATGTTGAATACTTGGTTTGTTGTTGGCCCTCATTGTTTCAATTGTTGTTTTTTGTTACAGTTTTTTAGTATATGCAGTTTTCATGTATGTGGTTATGCCTTTATATAGTGCAGACATTTGGTTGAAAAAAATAGTGTTTGGTATGAAAGATTCTCAGTTGCAGGCATTTGTTTGAAAAAACCAGTATTACCTATGAAAGATTCTCAATTGCAGACAATTTGTTAAAAAAAACAGTGGTTGAAAAAGTAGTCAATGTGCAGTCATGCATGTGACTATTACCCACTTGTTTTACTACTGCGTTAAACTAGATAGACTATAAAATCCCAGCATTGTAATGGGGCAAATGAAGAGTCATGACTAATAGTTTGAACTCAATTCAGTGAATATCAAATTAGACTCAAACTAGATAGACTATAAAATCCCATATCTAATCCCTCAAAATTACATAAGTTATCAGAAATGTGTGACCATATGTATCGAATTGTGACTACACTTAAATAATGTGTGACAAAATATGACTCTATGATTTAGACACATAAATAAATACTTCATGTGACCATATATAACATCTTGAATTTAGTCACACAAACACTCAATGTGACTAATATCAAGGTTAATGATAACTGAGTTCACATTTTGCTATAAATAATAGTCACATGAATATTTCACAATGTGACTATTTTGAATGTATTGGTCACATATAATACCCTTATAATGTGACCATAAACATAATTTAGATACACATTTGTGATATGGTGTGACTATTGTAAAGCCTATGGTCACATGATCGTGCTACAATTAAATGTGACCATACACAATAGGATTTGACAGGCAAACACACACTAAACTTTAGACACACATATTAACTTACGTGACCATATGTATCGAATTTTGGTTACACTTAATCATGTATGCCTATGGTTTAGTGTGACCATATATGACATTTGGTCACACTGTTCAAGTGTGTGACATATATTTGTCACTTTTAAATGCATATCGTGACTAATGCTTCAAACTTACTTTTCAGTTGTCACACATTTCAAATTCATAAGTGGATAAATTTTCAACAAAAACTAGCAGTCACTTTTAAATAATGTGTGACAAACTTGAGTATATGATTTAGCCACATACACAATTACTTCATGTGACCATATATGGATTTTGGTCACACTGTTCAATTGTGTGACATATATTTGTCACATATGTATATATATATTGTGACTAATGTTTCAAACTTATTTGTATCTGTCACACGTCCCAAATTATAAGTGACTAAATAATCAAAAAAAAATTTACCAGATACCTCTAGTCACGAAAATATTCAAATGTGTGACAATGAAATTCCGAAATGGTCACACAAATCGGATCAAGTGTAGCTGTTTATTTTATTTTCGTACATTTAGTCACATAAATATGTTACTGTGTGGCCGTTCGAAATCCCATATGTGTGACAAAATCCCATATCTGTACTAGTGATCCTTCCCCAAACTTATAGCTTCAGAAGACCTAACCTTTTGAACAGTGCCCACTTTATGTTCTCTCTTAAGTTTTGGAGTTATCGACCTTTTAATGTCTTCTAAGTATCTAACCCTTCTCTTCAAAGCTTTGATTTCTCCACCTTGAGAATCAGTTAGGTTTTGTAGATCAAGAACCTGTGCAGACAGTTTGTGACAAGTTTTCATCAATTCATTAAGGAGTTTAATTCTATCCTCACCACTTCGGCTTGTGTTACCTAGCCTGAGAGGTGGATCATTGGAAATGTTAAGCTCAGTCTCAACCCTGGGTTGAGCATCTGAACCCCCCATATTTTCCATGCGACTGGGTCCTTCACCTGAATCAGGTCCATGGGAACCTAACTCATTAGAAGTTGTCTTGGTTTAGGTCTTATTTATGGTACCACTGACCTGTGCTGCTTCTAAGCTAGTCACAGTAGTGGCAGCCCTTACCAACATGTCACTCTCCACACCAGTGACAGCCTCATCTGCAACATTGTGAGTAGAACCACTAGCCTGAGGTAGCTCAGTGTTCTTTGTGTGAGTCCTACGTTTGTATGTCTTTTTGGGTTGTTGTAAGGATGATGTTGCCAAAAGTATGGGTGTGTGATGGGTAACAGCTGGGATTGCTGAACCTTCACCCTGAGTTTGTTGTAGGAAACAATGGTGTAACTGTCCCAGAAAAATCTTTTCCATCCCTCCTCATATTAGTGAAAACCTTTTTAGTAAGAGAGGGAGTGGGATAAAATCTTTTGTAACTTTTCTTATTAACAAACTGATGTCCAAAAAGAGTTGTAAAAACCTTGGATAGATAAAATATTTACTTGAAGAACTATCCAAGTTCTTAACCATACTGTCAAAAATTAATTTAGAAAAATTAAATCTTTGATCATTTTCAGCCAAACAAATTATAGCAGATGCTAAATTACTACTAAATTCATTTCAACCAGTGGTCTTTGGATTTAGACACACTAAGACAGTATGGATTAAGAATTTCCACTGATGAGAGAAGTTTCCTTTGTAAAATTTTAAAGCATCAGTTTTTCTCTCATATCCCATCAGTGAAAGTTTTTCAAAATTGTAGTATTTGAAAGATTCTCAATACCATTAGCATCTCCTAGATGAAGATCTCGTCTAATAGATGCCTCAGTAATGAGTATCTTCTGCCCATCTACAAGGGCATGAATTTTTACTTCCCCATTATGAGTTTCGACCTTAGCAGACGACCAAAACTGTATAATGTTGGAAATATATACAGTAGGTTTTACTGTTAAAGCAAACCTTATATAGCTTGCATTAAGGAAATCAATGATTTTAGTAAAATCTACAGACTCATTAGACTTTTCTAAAAATGCAACATTATTATGTAGTTCGGTAAAAGTTAGGTGCGACATGATGATTTGATTTGGGGATTTTGCGATTTGACGATAAAAACTTAATTAGGGCTTGGATGAGAGTGAATTATGTGGGCGCGAAACTGATTGTGTGAAGCAATTAGGACTTTATACCCTTTAAGTAAAAAGTTACATAAACATACCCTGCACTCTCAACCCTAGCAGCAGAAACCTAGCAGTACTAAGTTAGACTTATCAGCACTAACTTTTAACAAAAACAATTTATCCCAGCAGTACTTTCCCATGATCTTTAAAAACAATACTGCACTCAGATATTTTGAAAGGATTAAGTGTAAAGGAAGACACTTAATCTTTTTCAGTTGCATTTAACCTCTGGTTGTGTGAGAACCATTAATGTCAGTATAAATATTGTCTGTGATCAGATAGACTCATTAAAAGAGCCTTCTTGACAGGGTTTCTAGCTCATGGCAGGTGTTGCCTCTAACACAAATGCATTATATTCACTTTTGCTCGCTGTTCTCAATACCAGATGTCCTTAGACTAATACATTATACTAAAGAAAGTATAAAATGGTAAAGTGTGAGTTAGCTCAGTTACTATCTGACTAACTAGGACCATCAATTCATGTTCAAAATAGATTGATTTCAAGAAAAGACTTTAAAGAACTTCCTAAATTAGGTGTAAACCTTTGTCAAGAGATTCCTAAATCCATTCTATCATTAATCAGATGCACCACATCAAACAAATCACCACTTTGCTTCTCACACATCATCAACACTAATCATATTACTTGCTTACCCTGTAAATGTTAGTCCAAAACCAAGAAAAGTACAAGCAATAAAACTTTCCACCATTCTAATTATACTCAGCAGTTGTTTAGAAAAACTAGCAGCATTAACTAACAGTTCTAAATATAACTAGCAGTTCTAAGTATAATTAGCAGCATTAACACAGTAGTTTTAAGTACACTAGCAACACTAAGTATACTTAGCAGCAGAAACAATTTATTGACCTAATAACAGTACTAATCCTTTCAAAAATTTTACAAAAACATAAAGAGAAAAGAATTTTCAAAGATTTATCATTCCAATACTGACAACTAAAAATTGAAATCTACCCACATCAAAAGCTTTTGTGAGCAAATCTGCAACATTATGATCAGTATGGATTTTATAAATTTGAATTAACTTCTTTTCATAACAATCTCTTATAAAATGATGTCTTATCTAAATATGTTTTATTTTTTAGTGATAAACAGGATTTCTTATAATGCACATAGTACTGCTATTATCAATATATATTTTTGTATGCATAAAATTGTACCCATAATCCAGCAACTGATTCTAAATCCAGAGCACTTGTCTACAGCAACTTGAAGCAGCTACATACTCAGCTTCTGTTGTAGAATTTTCAACCACAGTTTGTTTCTTGCACTGCCATGAAATCAACCTGCACCCCAAAAACTAACAACCTCCTGTTGTTGATTTTCTATCCAAGCTAGCTCCAGCATAGTCACTATCAGTGTATGCAACCCAGTCAAAAGGTGAATCTTTTGGATACCAAAGGCCTATTTGGGTTGACCTTTCAAATATCTAAAAATTCTTTTCACAGCATTAAGATGTGAAACTTTTGCTGTGACTTGATATCTTGCACATGCACACACTGCAAACATAATGTCAGGCCTTGAAGCTGTAAGATACATCAATGAGCCAATCATTGATCTATATAAATGAACATCAACTTCTTCACCATCTTCATCTCTGAGCAGGGGCTTGGAAGTTTCCATAGTTGTCTTTGCAGGCTTCACATCACTAAATCCAAACTTCTTCAAAATTTCAGCCAAATACTTATCTTGACTGATAAATATGCCATCCTCCTTTTGCTTAACTTGTAACCCTAAGAAGAATGTAAGTTCACCCATTGAACTCATCTGAAATCTTTCATGCATTAGCTTCTCAAATTCAACACATAAAACCTTGTTTGTTGATCCAAAGATGATATCATCAACATAAACTTGAACTAACAAGATATCATCTTTGTTCCTTCTGATAAACAAAGTTTTATCAATCTTCCCTCTACTAAAACCATTATTCAACAAGTATGTTGACAATGTATTATACCAAGCTCTGGGAGCTTGATGTAAATCATATAGTGCCTTCTCCACCTTGTAAACCTTGTCAGGAAAGTTAGGATCTTCAAAACCAGGTGGTTGTGAGACATAAACTTCTTCTTCAATAGTCCCATACAAAAAAGCACTTTTCACATCCATTTGATACACTACAAAGTCTTTGTATGAAGCATACTAAGAATAATCTTATAGCTTCAATTCTTGCAACTGGAGCAAATACTTCATCATAATCAATACCTTCTTCTTGAGTGTATCCTTGAGCTACTAACCTTGCCTTGTTTCTAATCACAATGCCTCTTTTATCCTTTTTGCATCTAAAAACCCACTTAGTACCAATTGCCCTCTTCCTATTAGGCAACTCTACTAGAGTCCAAACTTCTTGAAGCTTGAATTGTAGAAGTTCTTCTTGCATAGCTTCTACCTAGCTTGGATCTTGTAATGCTTTATGAGCATTCTTGGGTTTTATTTGTGATAGAAAACGAGCAAACAAACAGTTTTGAAGGTCTTTGTGACTATTTCTTTGATGAAGGGATCTAGCAAAGAAACCTTGTTCCTTCAAATCTTATATCATTTTTCTTGTTTGAACAACAGATTTTGGCTCTCCAATGATTTGTTCCTTAGGATGATTCTTGTGAACTCTTGTAGTTGGAATATGACTGACAGGTACTACATCTTCCATATTGGTTAAGTCAGCCTCTGCACCAAGTACATCATTATCAGTATCAGGATAGATTTCTTCCAATTCAGGCATGTTTGGATCATCTGGATAGTCATCATCATCAAAAGATATGCCTTCCTTGTCAGCAACATTAACACTTGGCTTAGCAGTATTAACAGAGTTAGTACTGCTAGTGTTAATTTCTCCATAGGCAAAATTAACACTTGGCTTAGCAGTATTAACAGAGTTAGTACTGCTAGTGTTAACATTATCTGATACATCATCCTTTTCTTGTTCATCAATCTGCTTTTCTTCATTAACCACTTTATCATCATCTAAAGATTTTACACCATCTTCTTTATCATCTTTTGGATTTTCAGCAAGATCATCTTCTTGTGAACTCTTTGACTCTTGGGTTGAGAAGGGTGGATCAGCAGTCCAAATAGGCAGCAAAATATAATCTTTGTCAGGTCTTATCTCCTTACCAGCTTAACCTACATCATTACTTGCTTTTGTACCTGCAAAATTGTTAGACTTTGTACCTGCAACAACTGGCTCATAATTCATAGTCTTGGTTAGTGAATCAATATCAAACAGCCAGTTTGGTCCACTTCCTACAACATTAGGTGTACTCTCACTAAACCTAACATGCAAGTTCTCTTTCACTTTTCTGGTCCAACTATTGAACACTCTAAAAGCTTTGCTATTCATTGAGTATCCAACAAAGAATCCTTCATCAGCTTTCCCAATAAACTTGCCTAAGTGATCTATGGTATTTAAGATAGTAACAGGACACCCAAATGGTCTTAAGAAATCTAGCAATGGTTTTCTACCATGTAAAAGTTCATAAGGGGTCTTGTTGTGAGGCTTAACTACTTTACTTCTATTCTGCACATAACAAGCAATATTAACTGCTTCAGCCCAAAAAGTAGTTGGTAATTTAGAATCAACTAACATTGTTCTAACAACCTCAATAAGTGTCTTATTCCTCCTCTCAGTAACTCTATTTTGTTGAGGAGTTCTAGCTACACTATATTGTCTCTCAATACCTTTCATCTCACAAAACTGGTTCATATCCCTATTTTTGAACTCAGTTCCATTGTCACATCTTATCACTTTAACCTTATGGTTAACTAGGTTTTCTACCTTGGTTATGAAAGCCTTAAGAATGCTACTGGTTTCATCCTTAGTTGCTAAAAAGAAACCCCAAGTAAACCTACTATAATCATCTGTGACAACTAGGCAATACATCTTTTTCATTAAACTTTTTACAAACGTTGGTCCAAATAAATCCATGTGCAACATATGTAAAGGCTGACATATAGAGTTCACTGCTTTGGTCTTACAAGAAGCTCTATGTTGTTTTCCCTTCTGACAAGCAACACAGATTTCAGTATTTTCAAAAACTTTTGAAGGTAAGCCTCTTACAAGGTTTCCCTTGACCAATTTATTCATTGTTTTGAAATTTAAATGTCCAAGTCTTCTATGCCAAAGCTTAGATTCATCTGATGTGGCCTTTGCAAAGAGACAAGTCAAACCTCCTTTGGGAACCATATTCTTTAAATCAACATTGTATATGTTGTCTGTTCTAGGAACTTTAAGCAAAACATGACTTTCATCAGTCAACTTAAAGTCAGGAGATAAGACAAAACATTCAGTGTCAGTAAAAAGAATACTATTCTTTTTGTCACACATTTGTGAGACACTAAAGAGATTAAACTTAAGCTATTTTACAAAGTATACATTATCAAAATCTAATTTACCAGTTTTTATTGTACCTTTGCCAGTGATTTTCCCTCCTTTGGGATTACTCCCAAAAGCAACATATCCTCCATCAATTGCTTCAAAATCTTCAAGATAGGACATGTTTCCAGTCATGTGCCTTGAGCATCCACTGTCAAATACTCCTTTATCTTCTAATTTGTCACAATTCGCATTTTCGAGTCTTTTCTATGCACGGGATTTCATCATTTCAATTTACGTATGTTCATTAAACGTTACCACTCAGTCATTACTACTAATATTATACTCAAGTACTCCCGATTATGATCCTAAAATACTTTCATGCTATTTTTTAATGATATAAAAATTATATTATTAATTTACCCGGTGTTTTGAAACCTTTTGCTATATTTTACGTTAAGAGCTTATAACTCCGTCGTTTTGCGATATTTCATCACGATCACTATTTTTACACCCGATTCTTATCAGTAACTTGATTTCATAATTTTCACGACTTCGTCGAATTTTATTTTTATTCGTCACGTTTTATTTTCAGTTAACCCGGTACCCGATAACGCCGAAATTATACACTAATCTAACTAGGGCTTATCTAAAATATCTTTTTAGGAAAAAAATTCACATTCTAAGGCTTCCTTAGGAAGCTTGCCGCCCCTCTTGACTTATTTGTAGCCTAATACTCCAAAAATATTTTAATACTATACTTTACTTAAACTAGTTTTATTTATAACACATTACTTCATTTTTCATAAGCAAAGCAAGATCAAAACCTCTCCTCTCTCCCTCTCTAGCTCACGGCAAGACCAAGAAGAACAAGGAGATTCCATTTTTTTTTGAAGATCAAGCTTCATTCTAGTCCCGAATACCTTCCTTGTTAGAGTTTTGTAATAAAAACTCCAAGGTTGTGGTCATTTTTCATCCTAGCTCACCAATCATCAAGTAAGCTCAAGAACACCATTTTTGATCTTTTTATACTTCCATTGTTCTTATATTGATGTACCTTCAATTTATTTCGAGAGCTATCCATGCAAAACCTATGTTATGTATACCACTTGTTTTATTTTTCATTAAAACTATCTCAAACTCTAGATCTGTAACTTTCATTAACATCCCCGCGAAGCCCACTATTTTTAGTGATGTTTAGGACCCATGACACTCTAAGAAGGTGTATGGTAGGATGTGAGTACTTGTGGAGTTGTGTTGTAGTTGTTTGATCAAGCCGCGAACCAAGAAAGCGAGTTTATAACATATTTACAAACCTGCTGTCCCAAAAATGTAAATCTGGAAAAATCAGTAAACATGCCGTTATTTTGGCCTTCATATTCAGAAAATGCACTCAAAAACGAAAACGTGGTCGCTTGAATCACTAAAAACCGAGTTATAACGAAGGAGATACGATGTTTTAAAGTTAGCAACGCAAAACTATTATTTTCAGAAAATGCGGGCTGTTGGCCGAACTTCAGGGGACGGAACGAGGCGTTAGCCGTAGTCTAGCTGAGCCGAGCCACTAAGAATATGTTAGTTCATGTTATGACGAACGCGTGGATATAAAGAACGTTGAAAACCGACTTGTAACGACCAAGATATGAATTTCTGAAAATCCGACTAACAAAACTCATTTTGACAGCCTAACTATAATTCCAATATTTTCTAAGTATAAACAGTTTTGCGAGGCACCATCTTACGAGCTATTTTCCCGTTGAGCGAGGCAGTTTGGGCCATAAACTCCTTGAGGTGAAATGAAGTATTCCCGGTCTATTTTCCAAATCAATCGACCGCTTGTTGATTGAACTTATAACGAGTAAGTTATGAATTTCCTAGTATCGCCAAAAACAACTATTTCAAGAAAATGTTTCTAAGTATGGGAAATTGTTTTGCAAGACACCATTTTCAAAGCCGATTTTCTTCATGATCGAGACGTGTATGAACAAAACTCAAAAGAGACGACATTGAGATGTTGTTGCAAGGATTTCAAAAACGTCAAGTTCTATTCCTAACTCTTAGCGTACAATATTTTACGACTAGCTTTGCAAGGCCGTTCGGTCATATTTTCACCAGTTGTAAAAGTAATATTTTGCGACGAAACTATTTTATTTGACAATAAAACACCAAAAGAGGATCGTGGAGTATTATTCCAACATTTTTACACGAAATATAGTATATGACTTGCCGGGATGTCAAAAATATAGTTTTCGACGATAAACATTATTTTCAAAACCAACGAGTGGTATCGTTAACATACGTAAATGCATGAGTAGAAGCATTTCAGTTACTTATATTAGATCATATCATTCATCATAGGTCGCAGTTTGAGACCGAGCCTCATTTCCATCATATCCTTAGTGGTTATTGTGCTATCATATCAGGTGAGTTTCATAGCCCCTACTTTATACGTTTTGAACTTTTGGGGGAGATACATGCTTAAACTGCTTACTTACATACATGATTGTGTTAAACTTATTTGCGTTATTCTTGAAAGCAACTCTCGGACCTAAGTATCAAACACTTGGGGTAGCCGTACAGAACATATCACGGACCTAAGTATCAAACACTTGGGGTAGCCGTACATAAGTCTCCTAGTGAACAGCATAAGATCTATTAGGAATCTTTGGGAAATGGCACCCAGTAATCTCATGATGCATTGATATGCAAGACATCTACTCTAGACATACTATGTTAGCATTGGGTTGTAAACACACAGGTTGCAAGTCTCTTATGGACGGGGCTTGGAACTGAGTGGATTTACAATGCCTATGCTGTGGAAACTTTCTCTAAACGCTTTTCAACTTATTTATAACAAACTCTATGAACTCACCAACCTTTGTGTTGACACTTTTTAGCATGTTTATCTCAGGTTAGTAAGGTGATAGCAGATGCTTGGAGCAGAGAGTCTTAGGGCACGTTTTTATGAAGACTTTTGCTTTTATCATTTACCATTCGATATACTTTAAAAACTTATGTACTATTCTACTTTGGGATCTTTTGCTTGTAAACTATGACTTTTATCTATTCGAATGGTAACTTTTCAAAACGTCTCATTTAGAGGTCGTTCTCTATATCTTGTACTTTGTGCCCTGAAGTAGCATCCCATTGACATTATCGTTCCGCTGCGATAATTTGGGGGTGTTACAGATTGGTATCAGAGAATTGGTTATAGAGAACTAGGTTGCTTTTAGAGCCTAGACTATAACTACATACAATTAGACTCTCCTCCCTATCGCCTTGCATTTTTTCATACACGTACGCTTGCTGATAACTTTTCGTCTAGACCTACGCTATTAGATATTTTATGGTACTGATGGGGAAGTCCCAAACTCTAGTCGAGTCATCAGAAATGTGGAGCTCAATAATAACTGGTTATTTAACTCAATCTTGTGACAGTTCTTGTTTGATGAGACATGAGATTGAGTTAAATAAAGGTTATTATTTAGCTGCAGAGATTTGATGATTCGCGGAGGATGGGAGTTCTCTTGAAGATACTTTTAGAGACTAAACCTTACCGTGACTTTAGCACCTAAGAGAAGCTTATATATACCGAGTGTGACATTCCCTAAATACCCATTTAAGCAGTGTCTACCACTGAGATATGTGTGCCTAGTGATATGTACACCTGTGAAAGGAAACATTTATAATTGTGGTGGCCAACATAATTATAAGTGCTTCACGACCCACGTGTACATGTGACTATGCCTACGTAGATCGGTGTTGGCACAACTTAGGAAACAACTGGTGGCGTGGTATTATGCATGAGGATGTTAAGTATAGACTTTGGATAATCAACGGCTTTCCCTCATCTCTGACGTTCACTAAATGTCCTTCCTCGCAGAAAATCATGCCACCAAGGAGAGTGACTCGTAGCTCTGGCCGAGGAGGCGCAACACCAAGGGGTGGAAGGACTGGTGGACGTGGAGGTAGAGGAGGTGGTCGCGGCATTGACAACAATGACAACAACGATGGTGGAAATCCTGATTTTGCCGCCATCATCGCTCAGCAACTTCAAAACTTGCTTCCCACTATTGTCACTCAAGTTAGCAATCATATCAACAACTCGGGAAACCACGGAAGCGGAAATGACGACACCAATGGGGTAGGTGTGAATGAGACTGCCACGCGTGCAACTGGATGCACGTATAAGGAGTTTACGGCATGTAAACCAATAGAGTTTGATGGTACTGGAGGCGCCTTGGCATATACACGATGGGTAGAGAAGATGGAGTCGGTGATCGACATCAGTAATTGTGCCGCACATCAGAGGGTGAAGTATTCTGCATGCTTGCTGTTGGGAAAGGCATTGACTTGGTGGAACACACAGATTCAAGCTAGGGGTAGGGAAGCAGCCGTAGGTATGACATGGGACGACTTTACGGCACTACTGAAAGAGGAGTATTGTCCGGGCAATGAGATGCAAAAACTGGAGAATGAACTTTGGCATCATTCTATGATAGGAGCTAGCCACGCAGTCTACACGGACCGATTCCATGAGTTAGCGAAACTAGTACCTCATCTGGTTACCCCTGAATCTAAGAGGATCGAAAGGTACATCTATGGCCTTGTTCCTGAAATTCGAGGAACTGTAAAGGCAACTGAGCCTCCCACAATCTAGAGTGCAATATTGAAGGCTGGAGCCCTCACAGATGAGATGGTTAGGAATGGAACTTTGAAAGGCAATGATAAAAGGAAGGGACCGAGTGAGTCGGAAAAGAAATTGGGCACGGTGGTTGACAACAAAAAGGCAAGAACCTTTGCGGCAACTAGTTCTGGTCAGAAAGGGTATGAAGGACCACATCCTAAGTGTACGAAATGTGCTTATCATCATCAGAAGTCTGCGCCCTGCCGCGTGTGTACAAATTGCAATCAGTGGAGTCATTTTACAAATCAGTGTAAAGCACCAGTGAATCTGGGCAACATGAAGAATAACCAAAAGACATGTTACGAGTGTAACAGCCCGGATCACCTCCGGTATGTCTGTCCTAGGTTGAATAGGGCACCAAGACAAATACAGGGTAACCCGACTCTAGCCTTAGCAATTGAGGGAAACAACCCACAGCCGGAAATCAATATTAGTCCACCAAGGGGTCGAGCATTCTATTTGGGTACCGAGGCAGCCCGCAACGCGTAACGGGTATGTTTTCCGTAGACGATTAACCATTCTATCATATTGTCCGATTCCAGTAAGATATAGCCTTGCCCTGCTAAATTCATACCAAATGTTATTGACCTTAGTTATATTGATTTGATTGGTGTAAGCAATTCCAAAATCGAGCCAATCTTTCAAAAGACCTCATTTCAGGATGTTGAATCCATTCTTTCAGACAACTTGTTTCCTAGCTTGATTTAGTGACAGTTCTTGTTTGATGAGTTGCGAAATCAAGCTAAGAGTCCAGTTGTTACCCGAGCCGATTCAGTTTAATCTCATGACAGTTCTTGTTTGATGAGTTGTGAGATTGAATTTGAATCGACAACCTCAAACCGATTTAGCCTAATCCCATGACAGTTCTTGTTTGATGAGTTGTGGGATTAAGTAAAAATCGGTTACCTAGAGGTCTTTTGAGGGCTACGCTCGAGGATGGGAAAGTTTACCCCCATCAAATCCGACCACGAGAAAGTACGTAGGTAGAACGAGCGAGCTGAATTCAGGGACTGAATTCCTTAACGGGTGGAGACTGTCACAATTCGCATTTTCGAGTCTTTTCTATGCACGGGATTTCATCATTTCAATTTACGTATGTTCATTAAACGTTACCACTCAGTCATTACTACTAATATTATACTCAAGTACTCCCGATTATGATCCTAAAATACTTTCATGCTATTTTTAATGATATAAAAATTATATTATTAATTTACCCGGTGTTTTGAAACCTTTTGCTATATTTTACGTTAAGAGCTTATAACTCCGTCGTTTTGCGATATTTCATCACGATCACTATTTTTACACCCGATTCTTATCAGTAACTTGATTTCATAATTTTCACGACTTCGTCGAATTTTATTTTTATTCATCACGTTTTATTTTCAGTTAACCCGGTACCCGATAACGCCGAAATTATACACTAATCTAACTAGGGCTTATCTAAAATATCTTTTTAGGAAAAAAATTCAGATTCTAAGGCTTCCTTAGGAAGCTTGCCGCCCCTCTTGACTTATTTGTAGCCTAATACTCCAAAAATATTTTAATACTATACTTTACTTAAACTAGTTTTATTTATAACACATTACTTCATTTTTCATAAGCAAAGCAAGATCAAAACCTCTCCTCTCTCCCTCTCTAGCTCACGGCAAGACCAAGAAGAACAAGGAGATTCCATTTTTTTTTGAAGATCAAGCTTCATTCTAGTCCTGAATACCTTCCTTGTTAGAGTTTTGTAATAAAAACTCCAAGGTTGTGGTCATTTTTCATCCTAGCTCACCAATCATCAAGTAAGCTCAAGAACACCATTTTTGATCTTTTTATACTCCCATTGTTCTTATATTGATGTACCTTTAATTTATTTCGAGAGCTATCCATGCAAAACCTATGTTATGTATACCACTTGTTTTATTTTTCATTAAAACTATCTCAAACTCTAGATCTGTAACTTTCATTAACATCCCCGCGAAGCCCACTATTTTTAGTGATGTTTAGGACCCATGACACTCTAAGAAGGTGTATGGTAGGATGTGAGTACTTGTGGAGTTGTGTTGTAGTTGTTTGATCAAGCCGCGAACCAAGAAAGCGAGTTTATAACATATTTACAAACCTGCTGTCCCAAAAATGTAAATCTGGAAAAATCAGTAAACATGCCGTTATTTTGGCCTTCATATTCAGAAAATGCACTCAAAAACGAAAACGTGGTCGCTTGAATCACTAAAAACCGAGTTATAACGAAGGAGATACGATGTTTTAAAGTTAGCAACGCAAAACTATTATTTTCAGAAAATGCGGGCTGTTGGCCGAACTTCAGGGGACGGAACGAGGCGTTAGCCGTAGTCTAGCTGAGCCGAGCCACTGAGAATATATTAGTTCATGTTATGACGATCGCGTGGATATAAAGAACGTTGAAAACCGACTTGTAACGACCAAGATATGAATTTCTGAAAATCCGACTAACAAAACTCATTTTGACAGCCTAACTATAATTCCAATATTTTCTAAGTATAAACAGTTTTGCGAGGCACCATCTTACGAGCTATTTTCCCGTTGAGCGAGGCAGTTTGGGCCATAAACTCCTAGAGGTGAAATGAAGTATTCCCGGTCTATTTTCCAAATCAATCGACCGCTTGTTGATTGAACTTATAACGAGTAAGTTATGAATTTCCTAGTATCGCCAAAAACAACTATTTCAAGAAAATGTCTCTAAGTATGGGAAATTGTTTTGCAAGACACCATTTTCAAAGCCGATTTTCTTCATGATCGAGACGTGTATGAACAAAACTCAAAAGAGACGACATTGAGATGTTGTTGCAAGGATTTCAAAAACGTCAAGTTCTATTCCTAACTCTTAACGTACAATATTTTACGACTAGCTTTGCGAGGCCGTTCGGTCATATTTTCACCAGTTGTAAAAGTAATATTTTGCGACGAAACTATTTTATTTGACAATAAAACACCAAAAGAGGATCGTGGAGTATTATTCCAACATTTTTACACGAAATATAGTATATGACTTGCCAGGAGGTCAAAAATATAGTTTTCGACGATAAACATTATTTTCAAAACCAACGAGTGGTATCGTTAACATACGTAAATGCATGAGTAGAAGCATTTCAGTTACTTATATTAGATCATATCATTCATCATAGGTCGCAGTTTGAGACCGAGCCTCATTTTCATCATATCCTTAGTGGTTATTGTGCTATCATATCAGGTGAGTTTCATAGCCCCTACTTTATACGTTTTGAACTTTTGGGGGAGATACATGCTTAAACTGCTTACTTACATACATGATTGTGTTAAACTTATTTGCGTTATTCTTGAAAGCAACTCTCGGACCTAAGTATCAAACACTTGGGGTAGCCGTACAGAACATATCACGGACCTAAGTATCTAACACTTGGGGTAGCCGTACATAAGTCTCCTAGTGAGCAGCATAAGATCTATTAGTAATCTTTGGGAAATGGCACCCAGTAATCTCATGATGCATTGATATGCAAGACATCTACTCTAGACATACTATGTTAGCATTGGGTTGTAAACACACAGGTTGCAAGTCTCTTATGGACGGGGCTTGGAACTGAGTGGATTTACAATGCCTATGCTGTGGAAACTTTCTCTAAACGCTTTTCAACTTATTTATAACAAACTCTATGAACTCACCAACCTTTGTGTTGACACTTTTTAGCATGTTTATCTCAGGTTAGTAAGGTGATAGCAGATGCTTGGAGCAGAGAGTCTTAGGGCACGTTTTTATGAAGACTTTTGCTTTTATCATTTACCATTCGATATACTTTAAAAACTTATGTACTATTCTACTTTGGGATCTTTTGCTTGTAAACTATGACTTTTATCTATTCGAATGGTAACTTTTCAAAACGTCTCATTTAGAGGTCGTTCTCTATATCTTGTACTTTGTGCCCTGAAGTAGCATCCCATTGACATTATCGTTCCGCTGCGATAATTTGGGGGTGTTACATAATTCCACCTGTGGATTGCCCTGCACATAAAGTAAGAAAATCAGTTCATTTTGGGGACCCACACCAATACTGACTTGGATCTGCCTTGTGCATCTACATAATCATACCTCTTTAAAACTATGGATGCACTGCTGTTTCTGGAAACATGATTTAAAACTTTAACTTTCGGTTTCCAGACCCAACAAGCTGAGGCCTTAACAGCATAAAAGTGATTTCCCAAAACAGTATCAATTATTGCTTTTGGCTTAGCAGTAGAAACTACTGCTTTTGCCTTAGCAGCAATAATTGTTGTATTCTTTTGAATGGGCCTTTTTACAGTTGAATGTGTTTTATTAGAAAACTTTGACAATTGTTTAGCACCATTAACTGTTCTTTTTATGTTAGCAGTACTAACTGATCTAGCAGTATTAGTTACTACTACTGGTTTAGAAATATTTAGCTTAGTACTTTTAACTGATACTAAACCAGATCTCATTTGTAATGCTGATGGAACCATGTTTCTTTTAGCATGTGGGTGAGTATTTTTAGAAAAACTTTTATGATTCACCCTCCTAGCATAGTTCCAAACAGGGTTTTGATAGTAAAAACAATTGTCCTGTAAGTGCTCAAAACTACCACAATGATAACAAGCCTTGTTGATAATCTCAAAGTCACTTCCTAACCTTTGAGATATCATTCCATTCCAATTCCTCTGGTTACCTCTAGGCCTGTTAGTGTTCTCCCTAGGTTGCTCGGCGTATTCAACAATTTTTCTAGACACCTTATCACCAAAACTAGGTTTGACAAAATTAATTTGTTCAACACTAGGTTTAACTGTTACACTTTCAACCTTAGGTTTAGTCTTCACATGTTCCTCATCATCATTAGATACCCAATCTACAATAATAGGTGCATCAGAATATGTCTTATCAGCCTTAGGTTTCTCCTCATTAGACTTACTATTTTCTCCTAAAGGCTTAGCATTAGACTCACCTAAACAAGACAATTCAGGTATAGGTGGTACATACTTTCCTGTTATTGAAGGAGGAACTTCATTATAAACTATACCACTACCTCTCCTCATTAATTGACACTCAATTGTCTTATTTATACTTTCAAATGCAAATTCAAGCTTATTTACCTTAACTTGATGTTTTTCTTTTTCCTGATAAGCTGCGTCTTTTTCTATTTGAGCAATTTCTAATCTTTTAGTAAGTCTTTTAATTTCATGCTCTTTAACATAAAGCTTACCTTCAAGAACATTAACTTTTTCTACATACTCTAACTCATTTTGTTTGAAAAATTCAAGTCTTTCCTCAACAGATTTTAAGCCTAAATTATCTAATTTTAACATCTTTACTTCTTCTATCAGTTTTTCATTCCTAGACTTAAGTTCCTCAATTGTATCTAAACAAGATTTAAATGAACAACCAGAGTCATTAGATACCTCAGAATCAGAACTTGATGAAGAAGAGTAGGTCATAAGTGCAAAGTTTGGTCCTTCAGCTGCTTGGTCACTCCAATCATATCCACCAAGACCATCACTTTGAGACACTAAAGCTGTAGAAGTTGTATTTTCCACAGGCACAGTTCTCCTTGAAACTTCATTACTCTTGTTGTCTTGGTTCCTTGGTGCCCTACACTCTCTAGCAAAGTGACCCTTCCTGTGACAGTTGTAGCATTCAATCTTGGGTTTGTCAAAACCCAAGCTATCCTGCCCATTGACCTTGAGGTTTCTTCCAGTCTTCTTTGAAAATCTTCTTGCCCTCATTGTCAACATTGCCATCTGCCACTTCAAGTCCATCTCTTCAAGATTATCTGAATGGATCTGTTCCAAATCTTCATGCATAATCTGAATGGATAACAGCATCACTCAAGTTGTCAAGGGTTGTTGACCCAGCAGCATTAACTTGTGTGCTAGCAGCACTAACTCCATGAGCAGTATTAACTGCATTATTAGTAATGCTAGAACTGTTATTGGAGGAGGACACAAAAGCTAAGTTTTGTGTATTTGAGGATGAGCTAGATGACCCTTTGACTTCAGGTTCATAAACTTTAAGATTGTTATACAAATCATCTAAACTCATTGTATCAAGATCAGCCTTGTTTCTCCATACGATAGTATGTGTATTCCACTCTGGTGACAAGCTTCTCAGAAACTTTTGGTTGATATCTTGTTGTGGAATTGAGACTTCCACAAGTGCTAGTTGACTTATAAGTTTTTGAAGTCTGTCAAAGGTCTGATCAAGATTCTCAAAACTTGGAGCAGCAAAATTCTCATATTGTTGCTTCAAAAGGTTCTTCCTGGTCTTCTTGGTAGCAGCATTCCCACCAAACCTTTTCTCAATTGCTTCTAGCAACAATTTAGCATCCTTGATGTGGTTGAAAGTCAACTGATGATCATTAGGTATCCCCATCATAAGAATGCTTCTGGCCTTTACTTCCAGCCTTCTTTGTGCCTTATCTTCAGCAGTTTTAATAGGCAAGGTAATGATAACACCATCAGCAGAAGTATCTGTTTTAGGTAGTTGATTGCCAGTCTCTATGACCTCCCATATAGAATAATCAATCATCTGAATGTACTGCTCTATTCTCATTCTCCATAGCTCATACTCTCCGGACTTGAGCATGGGCACCTTTGATGCAGTAATCATGTGTGTAGATTCTGACTCCGTGTCTTCAGTAAGATGAGTTAAACAGGTTCTTCTTGATTCACAGTTTCTAGATCACAAGCTCTGATACCACTTGTTGATCCCAGTTGAACATTTGATCGAATTCCCTTAGCTTGTAAAGGTTAAGTAATATTGAATAAATCCAATACAACTTATGTAGAAACTGTCTTTGAGTATATTAAAGTTTATGCGGAATCTAAACTTTAATCTTAAGAAGAACTTAACACAGATTATCAAACAAATCACTTCAATATTATTAATAATAATACGAATACTCAACAGTATTAGGGTTTACAACCTTGAAGTTTTCTAAAGAATCGTAAAATCGTGTGTCTATCTCTATGCCCTAGGACCTCCTTTTATAGACTAAGGAGTCCTAGTCGGCTTACAATTACTTTCTATACAAGATAAATCTTAAAATAATCTTTTCTATAATTATCTAACCGACTATACATGTTTATCTCATAAGCAGTACTAACTAAACATACTAGCAGTTGTATTTCTAACTCTAGCAATCTTAACTCTTCAGCAGTAGTAAGTTTGTACTAGCAGTACTAACTTTTCTTCTAGCAGCACTAACTACTTAGAGTATTTTCCTTCAAGTTCAGCAGCAGTTGTAATTCAGAAAGCAGTTGTAACTCTGAACTGGCAGTTATAACTTGTAGTCTAGCAGTAGTAACCACTTGGTGTATTTTCTTGAACATCTTCAGCAACACTAGCAGTAGTAAAATACACAAGCAGTTGCAACCTTTTTAGCTAGCAGCAGCAATGACTTAGAGCATTTCTCATTAGCAGTCTTAACCATGCAAGCAGCAGCAACTCTAAAACCCAATAGCGTCTTTCTAGTTTCTTCTCGTGAAATTACTTATACTCAGCAAGTTTTTCTTAATCAAGTGTCAATAGAGACTATTTTTACATTATCTCTTCACAGACTATGCATGTGTCATATCATGCAGAAGTTGACTTCAAATGTATGTTTCATCAATTATTTTTTTTTAATTTATTTATGTTCATCAAATTTTTTTGTTCATCAATGAGTTATGTTCATCATTTAAATTTTATTTGATTTATAGGTTGGTCTGTTTTAGCTAAAGATCATACCTTCAAAAGAAGAGTAGTGTGAAGCGATCAGTTAATCTTAGTAGGAAACGTAGGAAGAACTGTAGATACTACAAATGTAGCATGAAAGATCATGATCAAGCGAAGTGCAACGCTATTAGAGGTGAAATTGCTGCTAAGAAGGCTAGTGGTAAGGCTACTATAAGTGAGAGCAAGCAGAAGGCGAAGTTGGCTGCTAAGAAGGCGAAGTTGTCTCAAAAGAATGCTTTTGATAACCACAAGGGTGGACCCAGCGGTAAGAACATAATCCTTCCAAAGAGGCGGTCAAGGGTTCGAATCCAATGGGGAGAAAATTAACCCCCTTGTGGCCACGGAGGTTCACCCGTGCCGACTCCGGGCTATCCAAAAGGGTAGTCGCCGTGGGATTAGTCGGCTCGCAATGTCGAGTCGGAAACCCATGTTACCAAAAAAAAATGCTTTTGTTGTTACTTAGTTACTCGTTCATTTTTTTTTACTGTTAGATAAATAAAGGCTTAGTTGCTGATATATTTTTTAATTTTAATATTGATCAAAGGAAATTTGATTGAGATATTACTATATGATGATGACTTTTATCATTTCTTTAATGATCAATTTTATTGTTTGTTCATAAGTTTATTTTAAGAAATGTTCATAAAAAATGAAGGATTTTTTTTTTTGTAAATTGTTCATCAATTTTATTGATTAACAACTCTTTTTTAGCTGAACTGATGTGCTTAACAAAAATTGTTTTTGTTCATCAGTTTTTCTGTAACTTGTTCATCAATTTATATGTTTATCAATTTTATTTATGATATGTTCATCAGTTTATTTAAAAGTTTTTCATAAAAAAAAATCGATGAACATTATGTTTTTAAATGCATCAGTTCATGAGTTCCATCACAATACGATAAACGAGCAACTACATTAGTATTTAAACCAAAAAATTCATCAATTACATCATATTGTTCTGGAAAATTAAAAGCACTTAAGCATACCAACCAACCAACCAAATATATGAACAAAAGAGCATATAAGATAACTGATGAAAATATAATTACATCATATTCTTCTCCAACATCCTGTATTTCTTCTTATTCAGCATCCTGCTTTTCTTCTTCTTCAACATCTTGTTTTTCTTCTTCTCCAACATCTTGTTCTTCTTCTTCTTCTTCTTCAACATCATCGTTCTTCACAAAATGTTTTCCGTCTTTTCCAAACATCTTCTCATCCAATTCAACTATCAAATCCGTTCTCCAGTATTTAAAAGTTGGATTTTTTGGTTTTCCAGTTTTCCTTTATGTTTTGAAGTAGTAGCAGTTGGCGGTTTGAGCAATCTTAGAAGTTTCAGTTCTTTTCTCTGTAAATGCATCCTTAACAAAATCATCGTCACTGGGTGAATATGATTTTACAGGAATAGCTTTCTTTGCATTTTTTTGCTTCTTTACCTATCCAACAAAACAAAAATACTGATGAATATTTTTTTTAAACATATTATACTGAGTAATAATACTAATGAACATAACAAAAATACTGATGAACAATTTTTGTAAATTTGATATGCTTTTAATATATTAATGAACATGATGAACAACAACTTATACTAACTGATGAAAAACAATGTTTGATGAATTACAATTAGATGATCAAAAAGATGATAAACAACAACTAATGAATAAAACAAAAACTATTGAACAATAAGACATAACACAGGGCAATAAATAATGAACCAAAACATGATGAACAAAAACTGATGAACAAAACAATAATTGTTGATTAAATGAACAAAAATAATAATGAACATTTTTTAAAACATATTATACTGAGCAAAAATACTGATGAACATAACAAAAATACTAATGAACAATTTTTCTAAATGTGACCTGCTTTTAATATACTAATGAACATGATGAACAACACCTTATACTAACTGATGAAAAATAAATGGTTGATGATCAAAAAGATGATGAACAACAACTTATGAACAGAACAAAAACAGTTGAAGAATAAAACATAACACATGACAATAATTGATGAACCAAAATATGATGAACAAGAACTGATGAACAAAACATTAACTGTTGATTAAATGAACAAAATACTGATGAACATTTTTTTAAACATATTATAATGAGCAAAAATACTGATGAACATAACAAAAATACTGATGAACAATTTTTCTAAATTTGATATGCTTTTTAAAATACTGAACATGATCAACAACAACTTATACTAACTGATGATTAAATGAAACAAAAACATGATGAACAATAATCGACACTAACTGATGAACAACATGGTTTATACCTTTAAAACACGAACGGTCTTCAAATCTTTTTGATCTTCTTTCCGAAAGCGCATTTTTTTTCTGTCTAAAAATTTAAATAAAATATATTTAGAATCAGATTATACAAAAATAAACTAAGATTATAAACTGATTTTTTCAGTTAAGATTATAAACTGATTTTTTAATAATTTGTTTAATCATTTTGTTTTGTTTAACTTATTAGTCTATTATTTCGTCTAGATTCTAAAAAAAAATCAGATTTTTTTTCGTTAGTTAAGTACATATATGCATGAACAAAAAACAAAATTAAAACATAAATGCTGAACTTACCAGTTGGATTCAATTTCTTCTTCAGGTTCATCATTACTTTGTCTTATAGGTTTGCAAAGTGCAATTAATTTGTTACT